>PITB01014934.1:0-44423 GCA_004024585.1 Paradoxurus hermaphroditus | reverse complement strand
TCAGAATCTTTGGTCATGTTTTATATAGCGATACATTGGTCCTTTAAGGACAAGCTAATTATCCCCAAAGAGAGTTGGACTCTATTAAGGATTTTGGAGGAGAGCCCTGGGAAGACCTGTTCTTTTCTGGATTCATCAGCCCAGAGGCAGGGAGTCTGCCCAGTGACTTTTTCTGTTGCGATTCTGTCTTCTCATGCTGCTGCTTGAGTTAAAAAAAAAAAAAAAAAAGTTTATTTTTGAGAGAGAGCAGGGGAGGGACAAGAAAGAGGGAGACAGAGAACTCAAAGGAGGCTCTGGGCTCCAGCTTCCGCACTGTCAGCACAGAGCCTGACACGGGGCTCAGACTCCTGAGCTGTGAGGTCATGACCTGAGCTGAAGTCAGATGCTTCACCGACTGAGCCACCCAGGCACCCCTTAAATTTTTTTTAATGTTTATTATTTGCTTTTGAGAGAGAGAGAGAGAGCCCAAGTAGGAGAGAGGCAGAGACAGAGGGGGAGACACAGAATCTGAAGCAGGCTCCAGGCTCTGAGCTGTCAGCACAGAGCCCGACGTGGGGCTCGAACTCTTGAGCTGTGAGATCATGACCTGAGCTGAAGTCGGACGCTTAACTGACTGAGCCACCCAGGTGCCCCTTATGCTGCTTCTTAAAGATAGCTATGATAGGAGAATCCTGTGTAGGCTCAGGTTTCTAGATGGATCTCCTTTGGCAAGATCATTTGGCACGGCCATCCTGCTCATTGCCTAAGTCAAGGAGAAGGCAGCACTGAGGTTCCCTGGGGTAGGTTGTACAGTGGGACCAAGGGTGGGGCTCTGGCTGGGTCAGGAATAGGTGGCCCCAGGGCCTGGAGCTACGGGAGCAGGTGAGATGGTGCCCCTGTGGGCGGAGGGAACACAGGAGGGAAAGGGCAAAGATTTTACAGAGTATGGAAGTGACAAAGCTAGAGTCAAGGAATTCTAAGACCAAAAAATTAAAATAATCAGGAAGAACAGCATGGAAAGATAGCTGTTGGCTGGCTCTGGCCCTCCCCAGTGCCCACCTCATCTCCTTGTCCATTTTAGTTCACCGTCAGTGGTGGCAAGGGCATACCGAGGTGGTTCGTGACCTCTGCTAGCCCTTTCTGCTTACCAAGTGAATCATTCTATTTCTCCCTGTGAGATTACACACCTTTGACTACTTACTGCCTCATCTTGTCAGACGTTTCCAGGTGAACCCAGGAAAAGTGAAGACCGGAAGAGAGAGAAGGAAAGATTGTTATTTTAAAGATTGCATGGTGGGCTCAGTCGGAATGAGATGCTCAATCTCAGGGTCGTGAGTTCGAGCCTCAAGTTGGGTGTAGAGATTACTTAAATAAAGCTTTCATTTAAAAAAAAAATTGCCTATTTGCTATTGGTATTAGAGCCCTAGTTAATAGCAGTGATTAAGATTACTAGCTTACATTCAGATCATACTTGGTGTTTCAGAAAGCCATTTTGTGTAATAGGCTCATTAAATAGTAAGAGCGTAAGGGAAAAGCCCACTGCTTGCTTGGCACTAAGGAAATATTCTGGTTGGATTACCCAGGATAATTTAATTCTTCTCACAGGTCATAAACATTTCATGACTCATGAATTGAGGCTGGGGTTGCTGAGCACAAGGATGCGCAGTAGTTTTTTGGCTGTGGTTTGCACCCTCGTCGGCCAGAACAGAAGATGGTTCGTTCAGCTGCAGGCCCGAGGCCACGGGGCTGCCCCAGCGTACATAGGGAAAGAGTCAGAGCCCGGCCTTCGTGCTGCAGGGCACTCTTGCCAGGACAGAACATCTGGGCTCCAGCCCACGTGTGCTCCGGCCCGGGCAGAGACCAGAGCAGTCATTTCCGGGACGCTCACCCTGAGTCAGAACGCTCCCGCTGTGCAGGTTCCGTGCGTGGAGCGTGTAAGTGCAGGGGCTGACAGCCAGGAGTACGGACGCTGTGTTAGCGAGCCCATTGATGGGGATTCTGTTTATATTTGTAAATGTATATTTCCATTTTTTTAAGTTGATTTTTATTTATTTTGAGAGAGAGAGAAAGTGGGGGAAGGGCAGAGAGAGAGAATCTCAAGCAGGCTCCACGCTATCAGTGTGGAGCCCAGTGTGGAGCTTGAACTCACAAAACGTGAGATCATGACCTAAGCCAAAATCAAGAGTCAGACGCTTAACCAGCCGAGCCACCCAGGCACCCCTGTTTATTTCTTTTAAAAAATAGCTTTATCGAGGACTATTTCACATCTCATGAACTTCGCCTATTTCAAGTATACCAGTCAGTGATTCTAGTCACTTTACCAAGTGGCATAGCCATGACCGTAAATCCGCCCGGAGACAGTTTCTGCCCCCAGTAAGGTCGGTCCCTCATATCCTCTTGCAGTTAGCCCCCAGCCCCAGGCCACCACTGATCTACTTCTCTGTCTCTTCTGTAATAACTAAGGCAGTTATTTTTTGATTAGAGAAGTAGTAGTTTCTTATTTTAGATCATTTGAGGAACTCCAGAAAGAAAAATCGAAGGAAGGCCAGAACCGCCTCGGTCAATCTGGCATCCAGACTCTTCGGCATGGGCTTCCCTGCTCCTGTCTCTGGTCATGGGCTGATGGGTGCCTTTGCCCGCGTCCCCACGTGCTCCTTGCCTGGGACACCCTCCACTCCATCTCGCGAGATGAAGTTCTCCCTCTTTTAGAGGTCTGTCTCCGATAGCCCCTGAGCAGCAAAGGTTTCCCTGGTGTCCAGACTGAAAGTAATTTTCTTTTCTTGGAAATTCTGTGGTGCTTTATTTATGGCCCTTAAGAGCCACTTGGTGGTTTGCTTACTTAATTATGGGCTTTGTCTCTCCTATTAAATGGTGAGTTCCTGGGGACCGAGGTTCTGTCTAATCCATCTTTGTCTGCTCACCCCTCTGAGCCTCTCCAGCTTCCTCTCCGGTCACTCCCTGAGGACCCCGTGCATCTCCTTGGCAGCTGTCGGGGCTCCTTAATGTCCTGGTCACTGCTAGGCTGCGGGCCCGATCGGCAGTGTCCAGAACGAAAGCAAGCCGGTCAGTGCGTTTGGCTCTCCGAAGGTTTTCACCCCTCAACTTTACGGTTTCGCTCTAGATGCCAAAGCTTAGTTTACCTCTTCTGGCCCTAATACCTGTCTGCCAGTACCTACCTTCTTATTTGAATCAATAGTCTTAAAATAGATTTATTGACCAAACTCTGGTGTTCTGTTCCCCCTACCCCAGCTATAGAGAGTCTTGTTTTCCTCACTCATTTCATGTGTACACTCACACGTGCTTCCTGTAACAAACCCACCAGGCTTCTTTCTAGAAATGAAAATTTTAATCTATAAGCACCTTGTTCTCCCACTATAGAATTGAGTTGCACAGGTGCCTTTGGCTCAGCCTTTCGCCCTGGGCAGCTCTGATGCGCCCCCCGCCCCCACCTCGGCTGTTTTTTCGGTCCCCCGTCTCACATTCGCCTTGTCCAAGATGGCACCGTGTTGGCTCATCTCTAGACGGTGTTCAGGACCAAACTGACCTGTACCTCTGACTCTTAGCCGTGGCTCCGTGTGATCGTGTGGCTGAAAGGGCAGTGTCTCGAGACTCAGTAACTGGAACAGTCACCTCCTTCCCAAACTCAGATTAGCCCACCTGCCTGCTCAGAGCCAAAGTCCGTGTCTGTTTCCACAAGGAGCCATCGATGTCTGTACAGAGTAAAATATCCTACATGTGGTATGTCTCAGATGTTCTTTGTTTAAAGCTTGGTGTGTATATATTTATTCTTTCTCTGAGTTGGCAAGCACTGTGTTTTGTTTATCTTTGCAGCCAGCTAATTGCTATCTCCAAAACACGTGCTCAATAAATGCACAACGAACCGACTCGTAAATTCACGTCTGCATTTGCTGTGTGATGTTTGGCTTAAAGGTGTTAACGTATCTCTAGATTCTGTCTCTTGTGTAGTAGGTGCTCAGAAAAATACTCAAGTACGTGGATTTACTCAGTGTTTCTCAAGCACCTGGTGCTCGTTGCTGTGGAGAATGTAGAATGAAGGACCCTTTAGGACACATGGGGTAGGACTGATGAGATGAAGCGAGGTAGAACCTGTCGAGTGCCTGAAGAACTTCTTTAAAAAGAAAGTTCTGGAGTATTCGGGAGGGAGGGATCTCTTCCTGCTGGCAGCTGGGGATGTTCATGGAGAAGGTTGCGTCTGGGGGGAGCCTGATGGAAGGGAAGGCTTTGGACAGGGGCTGCGGGTAGACTCTCGGCAGGCGGAACAGGCTGAGCGCGAGCAGAGAGCAGCAACGGCTTCCACTCGGCTGGATACGGAGATGAAGAGTGGCGAAGGGGGTGGACCGTGGAGCGTCCCGGGGGCAGGAGTGAGCTTAGCCTTTGCTAGGGACACCACACCAGATGGGTCTGACAGAACCGAGGAGGAGGGGGCGGGGCAGGCGGAGGCCAGGGGCCGGCCGCCCGGAGCAGGGGAGGCCTTCGCCTCGGTCCAGAAAAGGGGCAGAGAGACCCTCCCGGGAACCCGGTGGCGAGCACGGCAAGCAGGGAGTCTCGTGGGCGAGCCGCTGGTCCGAAAGGCGGAGCGGAGAGGCTCCGGGTGTGAGGGACCCGCCGCAGGCAGGGCGGGCGCGGGGTGGCGGCTGGCGCGGCCGCACGTGGGTGGCAGCAGATGTCCAAGATGGGGAAGGAGACGGGCGCGCAGCAGCCCCGGGCTCCGTGCTCGCATGTCCTCCTGCCACGGTGGGCACCAGGCGGGCGTGCCGTCAGGGGTGACTCAGCAGCCCGGCCTTTTGTCTGTCCCTGTTCCTTCCGGTCATCCAGACCTCGCCTCGTCTCGGCATCTCGGCGTGCGAAAATCTAACTCGCCGGTCATAGCTGATTGCGTTGCACCCTGGAAGGCCGCCAGGTGCGCGGCAGACCTGGAGTTGTTGGTGTAAGCCTCGGACAGAAGTTACCCAAAAGGCATTTCTGAAATGACAGTCATTAATCGATCATTTATTCGGCAAGATTGGCAGTTTGGCGCATTATCACACACCTTACCAGTAGCGTTCAAGTCAGTTTCTTCCTCTGTTTTGAGTTTTCATGTGCCAAATAGTGTATGAAAATCAGATCCCTTGTTGCCTTAAAAATTGTGCCTATAGTTGGTCTTCCTGTTCAAGGTAATTATGCTAAAGTTAAAAATTTCCTCTGCTCAGTTGCAAGAATAAATGCATATGGTTCCAGAGTCGTTACTGGTCTCTCATCTTTTATAGGCCCTTAACCTAGGTGTGTGTATCCCAAAGTGACACTTGTGCCACAGGCCCCAGCGGCGCCAGCTGGCGGTTGTGTTGACTGAAGGCAGGGGCCTGAGTTCGGGGACAGGAGAAAACAGCTCTTCAGCTGTGGCCTGGGAGGGACTCCGTAGGGTTCAGAACAGAGGCAGACTGTGCCTGAGCGTTCCTAACCGAGGCTGTGTGTCTTCACGTCCTCACATTCGAAGCCGGCGGGGACAGCCTTGCTGGCTGTGCGTGTGTCGCCTGGGTTTGATTCTAGTCGGTCTAATCCATGGTGACAGCTTCCTAAGTCCCCGTCTCGTGCTTTCTTGTTTCAGGGAGGATCTCAAAACCTCACTCCCTTCCTTTTCTCATTTATCTCCTTTGTCTCACAACACGTACACACACACTATATATACACATGTGCACACACACCCATACAGACACTGTATACATATACACACATCCCACATGCGCGCGCGTGCACACACACCACACGCACACTGTATACACACACGTACACGCATTGTACACACCACACTTCCCACTTGTACCCCCCACACACCACACCTGCAACACACACAGCAAACACACACTGGTTTCTTTTCAGAGAACTTTGGGGCCTGTACATTCACAAAGAGACAGAAGCACCCCCTCGTCCTCTTTTTCATTCTGATTGTCCCTGTGGGGGGCCGTTCTGGGGAGGTTGCAGACTGCCAGCCTGAGACTTGAGTCAGCCGTAGCCCAGGAGCTAAGAGGCATGAGCGAGAGCAGGAATAAGTGTTCGTGATTCTGTTCTAGTATCTTTTCTTTTTTAATTTTATTTTTTAATGTTTGTTTATTTTTGAGAGAGAGAGAGACAGGCCATGAGTGAGGGAGGCGCAGAGAGAGAGGGAGACACAGGATCTGAAGGTGTTCCAGGCTCTGAGCTGTCAGCACAGAGCCTGATACGGGGCTTGAACTCATGAACAGCAAGATCATGATGTGAGCGAAGTCAGACACTGAGCCACCCAAACGCCCGTCTGTTTCGGTGTCTTTAAAGTGGTTCTGTCATTGGTTGTTTTGAAATAATTTGTCTTGGGGTGCCTGGGTGGCTCAGTCAGTTAAGCGTCCAACTTCAGTTCAGGTCATGATCTCACGGTTCGTGGGTTTGAGCCCCACATCGGGCTCTGTGCTAATAGTGCAGAGCCTGGAGCCTGCTTCAGATTCTGTGTCTCCCTCTCTCTCTTGCTTTCTCTCTCTCTCTCTTCCCCTGCCCCACTCACGCTCTGTTTCTCTCTCTCAGAGAGTAAATAAACATTAAAACAAAGTAAAAAAAAAAAAAAGAAATAATTTGTCTTCATTGTAATAATTAATCTTTCCACACACTTCATGCTTCAGTAGAAGGCTGTTACCATGAAAGATAGACTTTCTGTTACAGTTTTGTTTGTAAAATGAAATCGCCACAAAGCGGTAGGGGTGAGTAAAGCGGCCATGCACATGCTGGCCAGGCTTTGGGTGCAGGCGAGTGATTACCAGGTGGTCTCCAACACCCTTGCTGCTCTGACTTCAGATGAAAAAGGAAATGGGTTGAGCGTCTGACTCTTGATACCAGCTCAGGTCATGATCTCACGGTTCGTGAGATCAAGCCCCACGTCGGGCTTCTTGGTGACAGCAAGGAGCCTGCTTGGTATTCTTTCTCTCCCTCCCTTCCCCTCTCTCCCTCCCCCTCTCCCCTCCTTCCCTCTCCCTCCTTCTCTCTCCCTCCTTCTCTCTCCCTCCTTCTCTCTCTCTCTCTCTCTCTCTCTCTCTCTGCCTTCCCCACTCATGCTTTCTCTGTCTCTAAATAAATACATAATAAACTTAGGAAAAAAAAGGAAATCGAATAAGAATTTCGTGTGTTTGCTTTTTAGATTCAGAATATGAACAACATCATCTCCTTCCCTCTGGACAGCCTGCTGAAGGGGGACCTGAAAGGCGTGAAAGGGGTACGTCCTTATCGACGCCGACCCCCGCTCCCCGAGGGCCCGAGAACCGCAGTCACGCCGGCCCGTCGGGCAGCGGCCTTCCTATTGGGGTGGCAGAGCGGCATCCTGCTGCCTCGGTTTCCCTCGATTGCTGTCTCGGCGCCACCTCTCAGCCCCACCGGTGGTGACCCGCGGCCTTTCTGGCTCTCCCGCTGGTGCTCTAAACGTGGGAAGGGGAGGGGGCGTGGAGGGAGAGCACAGCCCCTTGGGAACCTGTGAACGGTGCGGGGTTCTGTCAGTTGGGCGGGGAAACCGCGCGGGGAAGTCTGGTTTTCCGGCCGGCGTGCGGCGGGTTGACCGCTGGGAGGAAGGGCCTTGCCAGGGGGCGGTTTCCCGGTAGGAAGATCTGGCCCAGGAAGTCTGAGCGCACTTTGTCTTTCCGTCCTCCAAGGAGGACGTTCCTCGTTCGGGAGCAGAGCCCTCAGGTGTGCACTGTTCGTGAGGGACAGTCGGCTCGAGTGGCATCTGTACCGGACGCCGAGTGTGTCCCCGGCACAAACGGAGACGATCGTGCCAGTTCTTAGGAGATCAGGGTCTTTGACCGGATCTGCACTTGCCTCCCGGTCACGTCTGGCGCACCGGAAGTGCGGGCGGGCTGTCGGGGCAGGGAGCACTGGGCCTGGCAAGCTGGGGAGACACGAGGAACATTCCTCGTAGACCCAGACGGACCCACCCGGGTCCTGAAGAACACGCCAACCGAGGCAGCAGCACGGGAGGGCGGAGGGACAGGACAGGACAGGGCCCAGCTCCGAGGCTTTCCGTGTGGCCCGAAGCCCTGCGCCCGGGGAGGCGCGGGAGAGGAGAGGAGGCTGCCCCGGTGGGAAGGACTCGTTCCCGGGAGGCTTAGATGCCGGACCAGGAGCTGCGGCCTTGTCAGGAGGCCAGGGAAGAGCCAAAAAGTTAAAAATAAGCTTCTCCCCACCCCCCCAAAAGGAGGTGCTTCCTTACGAAGGAACCCTGGGAAAGGGCGCGTAAGCAGGTGGGGGCCGTTGGGCGGCATTTCTGGCGGCTCCGCGCTCTCGAGGTGGCTTTGCGGGGTTCGCGGGCCTACACGAGCGTCGAATCAGGAGCCCTCAGGAGAGGGTCAGTGGCTTGTGTGCCCTTTATACCCTTGTCGTCGGGGCTCAGATCAGGGTTCCGTCTCTTGGGAGATTCTCCTATTCCTAGAAAACGTCAGAGTCGCTTTTTTTTTTTTTTTTTTTTTTGGTAGACAGAGGTACTCAAATACTTGCAGATTAAATGTTTTTCTGGGTTTAATCTTAGAGCAATGCTAAGGCAGAGGGCAGGGTATGGGTCAGACACAGCAGGCCGTGAGTTACTACTCCGGCCGGGCCGAGGGTGTGTGACGGGGGTCTCAGACGCTCGCTCTCCGCGTGCGTGTGGCATGTCTGCTCATCTAATTAAAAGCCCGTGTTTGAAGTTCTCTATTTTTCCTGGAATTGCATGTGTCATTTGTTACAGAAATTAACGTTCCTTTCGCGGCCAGTCTAGGAATAAGTTGTCTTGTCCGGAAGTTAGTACTGGTTCTGTTTAATCTATGCCTCTCTGTTCGCAGGATCTGAAAAAGCCTTTTGATAAAGCTTGGAAGGACTACGAAACAAAAATGTGAGTGCTCCTGTCTTTTAGTAGGGAATTTGAGATTTTAACTGTAAATTGAGCTTTTATAGCTTAAAGATATTTTCTTAAACAAACCTTAACCCAGGGACGAGTCCCCTTCACGCCGTGCTGCCGCGGCTGGTGCCAGGCGCTTCCATACTCGGGGTTTAAGTTCGGCGACGCCCTGGACCTCTTCGAACCAGTTTTTCCTGGGCCTTTTTCTGCCGTGTCATCATGGGTGCAGAGGGCTATTTTCGGGAAAGCTGACCGAAGGATACGGCCAGGTTTTGTCGGGAGGTGTTTCTTTTCCTTTTTTGGAAAACCGCTTTCGTGCCTTTATCACCATTTATGCCAGTCGCACGATTTCGGCCTCCATCTTCCTGGCGATTCGCATGAGCCATCTGCTCTTAGCTCCGTGTCCGTATTTCTCTGAAGCACCAGTGCCTCGGTTTAGAAAGAGAGAAAAGAGAGCTCGTTGGTGCTCCCACTCTAAGCTTGTTTCATGGCTTCATCTGGTGCAAGAACGTGAAGAAAAGGGTCAGTCGAGGCTTGGATGTGCCCCGCGGTCCCCCCCAAAGACGCACCCCTCCTGCTTGACTGCAGCCGTCGCTCGCGGCCTCGGTTTCTCCTTCCCAGCACGGAGACGACCCCGCTCGCTCGCTAGAATTGGGCTGGTGATTGCAGCGATAGCGGTTTTAATTACTGCAAATACTTGAGAGAGAGAACATGTTTTTAAATGTCTCATGTTTGCTTTGTAAAGACTGCGCATTGGGTAACAATGTAGAGTTTTCTGAGCGGAGGGAGGTTTTAACACGAAGCCGTCTGCTAAAGTGAGAGGTGATAAGAAGAAAGCGCTTCCAGATGTCACTGCGAGTATTTAATTGGACTTGGGAGGAGTTTTTGTGTGTTTTGTTTTTAAAACCAGCCTCGGGTATGTGTTCCGTGGAGAAGGATCACAAAGCTCAAACCAGGGAATACCAAACCTTCGATATTTGTCCCTTCCTGGAAATCTTAAATTTCTGTACCCGAATTTCTCGAAGTTGCTCAGATCCCCAGATTCTGGATTTTACTAATGGCATAAACTAGAGCACCTCGAAGCTCTGTTCATCCCCGAGCAGCCTTCCTCTGCTCACCAGGGCGGTACCCTCGCGGGAAGAGGCTTACCAGGCCCCCTGGACAGTCAGGAAGCCAAGATTCGGGGTTTTGCTGCTGGTCCACCGGTGAGAGTCGCGGGCCACGGCCGGCAGGTGGGTTTCCGTTCAGCTGCCATCGCGGCCGCCCTCAGGCCCCTCCGAGGAGACGCCTCTGCGCGTTTCCGAACCAGGGGCACAGAGGGATTTTGAAGCGGGTTGCCCGAGAGGCTCTTCTGGTTCCGAAGGGGAAAGGTTTGAAAGGGGAATGAGCTCAAATTCAGTAAAATCAGGACACAGGTACATGGAGCAGGGACAGAATTCCTCACAAAATCCCAGAATTTGAGAGTGCAAGAGCTTGAAATAATCCTAAGATAGATTTTAACAGTAACCCTTTAACCACTTACATGTGAGATTTGTTCTGCGACAGTGAGCGCCGCCGTAGTCGAGGCAGAGCCCTGGCAAGACCTCACTCAGCGAGGAGGCGGCGGGTGGAGGGGAGCAGGGAGAAGTCCCAGGAGGGAGGGAGTTCCCCGCCACGCAGCACCCTTCGTGCGACTCAGGGGACACACCGACAGACATGCAGATGGACGGACGCTTGGAGCGCTGCCGTGAAGGAAGCCTCTGAGGTGTGAGCACGCTCTCTCCCTCTTCTGACCCCGATCTGGCACAAAGTAGGTGCTTGGGAGAGTATTTTTTGGGTCGGTACTCGACAAAAAAGGCCAAGTGTGACATTGTTGTGACCACGTGCATTTCCCGCTCCGGTAAGCTAAGAGGCCGTCTGGTCTCTAAAAGGCTCACGCGCGGTCGACTCGCAGCCTGGGTCATGGGGTCCCTGCAGGCCTGTCTCTGGTTCGGAGCGCCGAGCCTGGTGGCGTCTCTAATCATCCTTGCTCGTTTCACCTGCAGCACCAAAATCGAAAAGGAGAAGAAGGAGCACGCCAAGCTGCACGGGATGATTCGCACCGAGATCAGTGGCGCTGAGATCGCCGAAGAGATGGAGAAGGAGCGGCGGCTCTTCCAGCTGCAGATGTGCGAGGTGAGGGGGGGGCCACGGGGGGTGGGGTCAGCCGGCCCCGGGGAGCGCAGGGTCCGGGGCGGGGAGGGCGCAGGCAGGGAACTCCTGCAGGGAGCGCCCCCTCCCTGGAGCCTTCGGGCAGCACTCCAGTGCATGACTGGACTCCGCATGTCCGGTTTCTCTCACCAGCAGAGCCCGTGTCTCCTGGAGGGGGGAGGAGATGAAGCTAACCCCAGCCAGTAATTAACGGTAGGGAGGAGGGCCGCCTGCGTGGCTCAGTTAGGCAGCCGACTTGACTTCGGCTCAGGTCATGATCTCATGGTTTGTGAGTTCGAGCCCCGCATTGGCCTCAATACCGATGGCGCAGAGCCTGCTTGGGATTCTCTCTCTCTCTCTCTCTCTCTCTCTCTCTCTCTCTCTCTCTCTCTCTCTCTCTCTCTCTCTTTCTTTCTTTCCCTCTCTCCCGTTCTCCCTCTCTCTCTGCCCCTCCTGTGTATTCAGGCACGCTCACTCTCTCTCTCTCTCTCTCTCAGAATAAATCAAATAAACTTCAAAAAAAAAAAAAAGGTAGAAAAGAAACTAAATTTAAAGAAATGTCCTCTCTGGCCTCACATACATGCTTACTCAGACTCACCTCTCACCAGAACGTCGCTAAAATACTCCTTCCGTTAGTGGTTTTTAATGAGGTACGTGGGCTCCCATTATGCCAGTGGAAGCCACGAGGAGGCCAGGGAGAAGTCAGCTGGAAACAAATGCGGCCGGTCCCCCGTAGGTCTGAGTGCGTGCGTGCGTGAGTGACGCCGCGCTGCGGGGAGCCAAGCCACCTGCCTCCGAAGTGCCTCCTCCCAGGTTCACTCACCGAGGCAGGGGGCCCTGGGGAGTGCCTGTCTGCAGCCCGAGCCCTTGCCTCCGAGAGGGGGAGGGAAACTGCGCTGGCCCTCTGGGACGCTGGGACATTCCCTGCCGGAGGCTTAGGGCTGGACGATACCAGAAACCATCAGAAAGGCTTTGCCTCCAGCCTTTTTATGCCTTGCTTGCGGGTCTCTGTAAAAAAGGCCAGTGGAAACCACCCCCGCCTCTGCCTGAGCGTTCGCTCTCCTGCAGTGCCGGGGAGCCCCGGGTACTTGATGGCGTTTGTGCTGTAGCAGGCGCAGACCTAAGTTTTAAGTGTGACAGTGCACGGGGACCGTTTGTGACAGGCGCTGACGCCGGCCGAGCCCCGGGGAGCCGTCCACGGCGGAGCCGTCCTCGGCGCTTGCTGATTTCGGAGTGTTTGTTAATCGCAGCGGGGGTTCAGCTTTTCGAACGTGCACCTTAGGCGTGTGTTTCCAGAGCAGCCTCCCGAGGGGTCGGGGAGGAGAGGCGGCCCCCGGATCAAGGAGGAGGCGCTGGCCTGCTGTTGGTACGGCCGCTCCAGCCCTCGGAGCTTCTGTGAGCGCGGGATTGCCTGTCCCACCTGTGGTGTCTGCGACTCTGAAGTGCGTCTCCTGTAGACAGCGTGTTTTAAATCCGGCCTGGCAGTCTCTGCCTTTTGATGGGATTGCGTGGTCCTTTCACGTCGACAGAGCTGCTGTTGATGTGGTTGGATTCATGTCTGCTCTCTTACTTCTGCCGTTTGATGTCTCACGTCGTCTTTGTTCTTTTGTTCTTCCTTTGCCACTTTTTTTTTTCATTAAGTGAAAATTTAGAAAGTCAGCTGAACTTAGAGTCTTACTGTGGATAGGAGAGTGGATGTTTTTAGATACACATTGTCTTATAAACAGACCTCCAATGGACAGTGCCTGCCTGGCCGATTTCTCACGGGGTTGAAGGAATCAGCCCGGAGGAAGTGAGGCGGGCACAGGAGATTGCTGGGTGGTACACAGATACCAGGTACTGTTTTTATTGGATTGGGGTAAAATTAAGTCACAGTGTTTTACAAAGAATGGCTTTGGAACAGGTGTGTGTGTGTGCGGGGCGGGGGGGGGGGGGGTTATCCTCTGTTTTTAGCTGTAGTAAGAAGAACATACATTTGCCTAAACTTTGGAAAAGACCACCTGTTTAAACACGTTTAGCGGATTGTGCAGCTTCTCCAGCGTGTCACTAGTGCAGCTTCAAAGCAGGGGCCCCACCGTCGCCTTCTGAGGCGGGCGCCTCGCACGCGTCGCTTTCCCTGTTCTAGGTCTCAGCGAGCGGACCGTGTGCACTGGTGGGGTAGTTTGTGTTATCGGAGACGGACCGTGTCGATGATGCCTCTCGAGAGCCGCCTGCTGAGCCGGCCCCCGGGGGGGCTGGCCGCCCCAGTGTGTGCCGAGCCGGCCGAGCGGATCCGGCTGTTAGCGGAGGCAGGCCCCGTGTGCCCTACACGGCAGAAGTGGGGTCTCCGGAGGAGGGCACACCGGGCGAAGGACGTCGATGTGGGCCAGCCAGAAGTGGGCTGGAGGGGCTCTGCGAGGGAAGAAAGAGTGTCTGCACAGCCTCCCCCCCCCATCCGACATCTCCAGGGGAGGCGCCGCAGTTAATCGTGGTAAAATTGTTCAACTGGTTCCTCGTACCGAGGACCTCAAGTGTGGAGATGCTGGCCGTTGTTTAGGTGTTTAAAATGGGAGTCGCCAAGATCGAATCTAGAAGACTGGCTTGCAGGTGTTTATTTCAAAGCTCTGGAACCTTTTCTTCAAGGTGACTTTTATAGAGAAATTCAGCGTGCCCTGAGTAGGTGAGGCGGGGCATTGTGAGTGGAACATGCAGGAGAGAGTCCATCTTGTTTTCCTGTGATTATAAAAATAGGCGCCTTTGGGGCCTCTGGGTGGCGCAGTCCGTTGAAAGTACGATACTTGATTTTGGCTCAGGTCATCATCCCAGGGTCGTGGGATCGAGCCCCACATCAGGCTCTGTGCTGAGCGTGGAGCCTGCTTGAGATTCTCTCCTTCTGTCCACCACCCCCCCTCTCATGGATGCACGCGCACGCTCTCTCAAATTAAAAAAAAAAAAACAAAACACTTTTAAAAATTATTCTGTATATATGAAGTTAAAAATCACCCCGAAAGATAAGTACTTTGACATTGAGCTAAACGTCTTTCATCTACCTCTCTGGGTACATTCACAAAAATAATCTGTATGAACGGGGTCGTTTTCTACTGGTGCTTTGTATCCTGATTATTCTGAGTCACCAGTGTGTCACGGGCATCTTTTCATGTCTGAAAGTCTCGGCTTTATTGGCTTCATGGCTGCGTAGAAATTTTTTTGTGTGGCCGCACACTTTAATTTTCCATTCATTACGTTTTCATTACGTTTGGGTTGACAGTTGTTACTTTTACAAGCACATCTGCCATGAACATTGTTTTCTATTCATCTTTGTAAACTTTTATGATTATCTTCTTAGAAAAAGTTCTCGTAAGCAGAATATCTGTATCAAAAGGTGCACATTTTCTATTTTTGACTCGTCGCCAAGCATCTTGTTAATCACTTAACCGTTTCGATCCATCGGCAAACATCTTACTCCGTTAACAGTGAGTGAATGAAGACTTGTAGGAGGTTGGTGTCGGAAACCGAGATTTTTTAGTCGGCCCTTCGTGATCAGCTTTCTCTCCCGTTGGGCTCCGTGCCCCAAATGTCAGCTTCCAGCTTGTGGCTGAGAAGCCTGTGTGGTCAATGGGGGCGGCCGCTCTTTTGGGGGCATCCAGTCTCGGAGATGACCTGGTCCCGGGAGTCTGCATGCCGTATCCTGACAGTGGAAGGGATAGGGAACTTACAGAGTCTCTGTTCTATAAACTGTTTGCAAAGAACAAATGTATTTCCTGATGCTGGTTTTGCAGATTCCTGGGGCTTCCTGATGTTTTAGTAGTCGGTCCTGAATTCCCCAAGTTAAAAATGGCCTTAGTTAGTTTCAGCTTAAAATGTGGTTTTTGGGGTGCTCGGGGACTCCGTTAAGTGTCCGACTTCGGCTCGGCTCATGAACTCCCTGTTCATGAGTTCAAGGCCCATGTCGGACTCTGTGCTGACGGCTCAGAGCCTGGAGCCTGCTTCAGATTCTGCGTCTCCCTCTCTCTCTGCTCCTGCCCTGCTCGCACTCTGCGTCTCTCTCTCTCTCTCTCTCTCTCTCTCTCTCTCTCTCTCTCTCTCAAAAATAAACATTTAAAAAAAAATTTGTTTTTATAACCATTGTATTTTTTTAGTGCCAGGATTAGAGACACAGTGACAAGAGTCTCAGATACTAAACACTAGCACTTAGCGTTGCGGGTGATGGCCTGCCCAGAGCAGGGGCGTGGGGCAGGAGGATGCAGACGGAGACGTTCAGGATGGTCGGAGCCCGTTCACTCCACCCATCCGCATCCTTTGTGCAGCGCCAAGAAAACCTCTTCCAGCAGGTTGAGATATGGCGTCTTACCACTAGGGGCTCTCGGCACTTAAACATTTAATCACCTGGACGTCAGATCATTCATCTGGCCCCAAATTAAGAGAAATGTTTGTTTCTGGCCTTCAGAAAATATTGAGCCTCTGCCGTGAGCTCTACCCCTAGTAAAAGGTGTCCGAGAAGCGGAGAAGCTGGCCTGTCCTCACGAGCGTCTCTTCTGCTTATGACGTAATGACATTCCCTTTTCTGTTGTTGTTTTTAACAGTATCTGCTGAAGGTCAATGAAATTAAGATTAAAAAAGGAGTGGATTTACTTCAGAATCTGATCAAATATTTTCATGCCCAGTGCAAGTAAGTGCTTTCTTCTTTGTAATGATGTTATTTCAGATGTTTCTTTCTTTAAGGCAGCTTTTGGTAGAGATACAGTATTGTATTGAGGAAAATAAACACTCATTTAAACCTCTACAGTAAACAGAATAAAGCCCTGATACGTGCTGTACCAGGTGAACCTTGGAACCGTGCCACGTGGAAGCAGCCAGACGCAGAAGGCCACATTCTGTGTGACGTTAGCTGTTTGCAAGGCCGGGACAGGCAGATCTGCAGGTGGCTGATGGCCAGGGCTTGGGCAAAGTAGGGAAGTAATTACTGCTAATAGGGGTAATGAAATGTTCTGTGCCGAGGACGGCCCAGGTTTGGGAATACACGAAAACCACTGAATGGTACACTTGCAAAGGGCAAAGGTTGTGGTTTAAGACTCTTCAATAAAAAATGAAAAAAATATAAAAATCTGTAGTATTCATCAGATGTATTTATTTTTGCTCTTTTTGCAGAGGAAGAGACTAGTTGGGTCTGTTTACGCGATTCACAGAGGTCTTTCGTTGTTGTTGTTTACAAGACATTAGTGTGTTAAGTTAAGGAAAAAGTTCCCTGTGTTCGTTATCCCGGAAAGCAAGCGGCCACGATGAGCAAAGGAGGCCGGGTGTGGGAGAGAGGGGGGTCGCTTCCGTGTTCGCGTTCGCCTCACGCGCTCCGTGCGGCCCACACGTGGGCCCCGCGCGGCCCGGCCCTCATCCCGCCACGCTTTCGCTCCTGCTCCCCTCCCACTGCTGCCTGACCCCCGGTCCTGACGTCCCCCAGCCCCCGGCCCGTCCCTCCCTCCCTCCCTCGCGGTGTGTGCTGTGTGTCTGGCGCGGTCCTGGGTGCTGGAGAGACACCCTCCGTCACGGACACGTTCCTGCTCCGATCACGCAGGCGAGCGAGCTTCGGCAGACGGGTTTATGCTGCACGTTTGAAACATGTTCTGAAATGTCAGGACCTAAGAAATAATAGAAGGACCTGATGTAGATGAAGATCAGGGACTGGGTTTTCCTTCTTCATCTCCTCCCCCGTTCCTCGCCGTCTCCTCCAGCCGGCAGACCCGGGACCTAGGGTACCGTAGACACTCATGTCCTCGCTCTAGCTGCAGGCCTCTGTGAGGACGCGGATTCCCAGGTCTGAAGATCCAGCAGATAAGGAGTAGAGGAAGAACATACCAGGCAAAGTCAAGGTGTCGAGGCAGGAGGAAGCCCCGTGTGACGTCAGCGTATCCAGGGAAGGGAGGGTGTTGGGACACAAAGCCAGAAGGAAAAGCCCAGAGACACAGATGGCCTGAGGAGGCGTGTGACAGGGTTTAGGGTTCATCCTGAACGTGCGGAGGAAGCTCTCGGGAGTTTCGAGCAGGGGATTCATTCAGCAAATACCGAGCCCCGCTATGTGCCAGGCACTGTTTGGGGTTCTGGTGGTACTTACTCCCAAATCTCCGGTTCTTTTTTTTTTTAATTTTTTTTTAATGTTTATTTTCAAGAGAGACCATGAGTGGTAGAGGGGCAGAGAAAGAGGGAGACATAGAATCTGAAACAGGCCAGGCTCGGAGCTGTCAGCACAGAGCCCAGCATGGGGCTCGAACTCACCAACTGTGAGATCATGACCTGAGCCAATGTAGAAGTCGGATGCCCAACCGACTGAGCCCCCCGGGTGCCCCCCGAGACCCCGGTTCTGATGAGGTGGGTAAATAGTAAACACATGATGTGCGTGATGGTTTTGGGGAGGGGCACGGCTGTGAAACGGTGGAACAGGAGGAGGGGAGGGGAGCATTGGTGATGGGAAACCTCTGGAAAGGCTTCTCGATTCCAGTTCTGCCCTAAGGAGCAAGAGAGGGTGAGGGCCATCCCTTAAGTCCACAGCCCTGTCGAGGCACAGTCCAGAGAGGACCAGGTCTTGGCCTAGACTGGGGACGGTGCCCGTGGAGGGCGTGACTGATGAGGAATCTCCGGAGGTTGAATCGCCACACCTGTCTGCCCGCTCTTCTCCAGACGGGCCGTGTCCCACGCCACTCCCTTCTCGAGAACGTCCCGCTGCTCCCTTTGTGCCTTCCCCTGGCTTCGCTTCATCCCTGAGACCTGCCTCCAGCCCAGCTGCTACTTTGAAGTCACGCGGTCCTCCCCTGATGCAGTGACTTCTCTTCCTTCCGCATCATCACGATACTGCCATGGACCCTGTATTTCCAGCCTGGCATCTTTCATATCGCGACCTGTCTCCCGCCGAACCGTGTATTCTCTGAGGAAAGGGGCCATGACGTTTGTTCGTTCAGCCTGAAGCGTGTTGGCAGCCGCGAATCACACCGTTGAACTCCGTGCAGCTTTGGTGTTCTTACCACGACTCTGGTGACAGTGCGTCTCTGATGCCCCTGAGGTCAGACCGCAAAGGAAGATGTGCCACGTGATTCGCCGTAGGTTAGAAGGAGAGCTCCGAGCTCGGAATGCGTCTCAGAGGATGGAAAAAGACCTCTAATTTGTAGACTTTCCAAGATGAGTTATTTTATAGAGACCCAGAATCCTAACTTTGTGATTAACATACAAATTACTTCTTCAGTGCTTGTCCTTGTGACCTTATGTGAGGCAGATTAGGAAGTGGGTCGCTTCCTTGCTAATATTTTATTTTTAAGAAGCTATTCTTAGATTTCCTTTTTTCCTCTTTATTTTGCCCAAACCGATCCGTTGGGTAGCAACAGACCACTTGTGGAAAAGTGAACTAGTTGGCCTTTTATGGGCATGAGCTCAGCAACCTTTAAAAATAAGGCATCTCCCATTACTTCCTCTGTGTGTGTGTGTGTGTCTGTGTCTGTGTGTGCGCGCGCTGCATGCTCTTCACATCGTTGGCACAGCGTTGACTTTTCTCATCCATATTTCGGGGGATAAAACGTAGAGCTGGAGTGAGTCGGCCGTTGGACAGAGGACCGCGTGGCTGTGTGCCGTGTGTGCCGGCAGCTCCTTCATGCTCTCCAGTTAGCATCCCCTGCTGGGAACCACTGTGACCAACCGTTGCCCGCGGAACTTGGGGGACAGTGTCGAACGAGACACCGGTCCAGTGCCCTGGACAGGCTTGCTGTCTCGAGAGGCAGGGCCGGGGTGCAAAGGGCAGGCGAGTCTCGGGCCGCGATGACGGGGGGGCTCTTGTGAAGCCTGCAGCCAGAGGCGGAGGCCGCGCTGC
The DNA here is from genome assembly GCA_004024585.1 of Paradoxurus hermaphroditus. Taxonomy (NCBI): domain Eukaryota; kingdom Metazoa; phylum Chordata; class Mammalia; order Carnivora; family Viverridae; genus Paradoxurus; species Paradoxurus hermaphroditus. The sequence goes on along the minus strand of PITB01014934.1, from coordinate 25,566 downwards.
TTGGTGGGAGCTTGAAGACCCAGTCTCGGTGGGCGCATCTTAAAGGCTCGAGAGTCTGGTCAGGCTGGGTAGAAAATACTTAATAAAAAACAAAATTCAAACAAACTGAAATTGATATTTGGTAGTATTGATGGTGAACGTTGTTTGATTGACACTTGGGCAGGTGTTAATGATTCGACCTAAGAAAAATGTGCTGGGGTTCGTACTCAGAAAGGCTCAGTGACGAGGCGCGACGCAGCCGGTGGAGCCAGCGACTCCTGATCTCGGGGTTGTGAGTTCGAACCCCACGTTGGGTGTAGGAATTACTTGAGTATAAAATCTTAAGAAAAAGAAAAGAAATGTCACAGCGGCGGCAGGTGACAAAGCAGTGACAGAACCCTTTTCTTTGGCACTTTCCCAGAGGCCAGGGAGGGTACACCAAGATGCCAAAACACGCCTCACAAGAGGAGGGACAGAAAGATAGGGATTTTGACGGTCAGCAGGAGGAGGTGTTCTAAGTAGGCGCTCCGGACCGGCTGGGCGGTTGCAAAGATAAGAACCCAAATCTTAAACCCAAATTTGTGTCGTTACTTCCGGCGCACCGTCCAGAGTCACTGGAAATGAGGCGTGTGACGGGAAACCCGTCTCTGAGGTCGGAGCACTGGCGTCCGCGGCGGGGAGGCCAGTCCCCTCTCCACGGACGGTTGCAGGCGTAGAGATCCGTGGAGCCGTGCACTGCTCCCCTTCCTGGGGCCCCGGGAGCAGGGCCACTTCCGTGCCCTTTGGTCTCCCGTGATACTTTTCCTGCTCCCTATCCCGGTGTTTCCCCCCTTTCTCTTTTCCTACCTCTTCCGCAAGAATTTGGAGTGACTGAGGAGATAGTTTCTATAAAGCGAAAACGTAACCGAAGCAAAACGCGAGACCCAGAGGAGCTGGCGACAGCAGGGGAGAAGCTCAGCTTCCCGTTCCCGCGCGCGCGCGCTCTTCCAGGCTTCCTCTCCAGTGGAGAGGGGTGCCTGCTGGGTGCCGGCCGCGGTGGCAGGGGGCGGAAGGCTCGGCCCCTCTGCCCTGACGGCAGGCGCGGGCACGTGGAGCAGTCCCCTGACGCTCTGACGTGACGTAGGTCAAACACAGGGATGAGAAGACAATTACGCCTGTGTCTGCAAATTCGGGCGAGAACGTTCTAGCCCAGCTCCTGTGATTCCTGATGCCTGGCTGGGAGCGGTTCCGAACCCACATCCCGTACCCTGTGTGTGCCTCTCCGACCTCCTCGGAGTTACGGCATCAAATGTCACGCCGCGTCGCTTTTGTAGTCCTGTTGTTCGTTCCGTCCGTCGCGTGGGAAAGTCCCCCAGGACCCGTGCTAGGTTTAGACGGGATAACCTTCCCCCACGTGAACGTGTGAGACCCGCGTCACGTTTTAGAGATCCTCTCCTTCCAGCAATCTGGCCAAAGCTGGAGAGTCCTTCCTTCCTTCGTTAGTTTTTCATCCAACAAATACTGTGTGCTTGAAATGTTCGAGGCTTTGTGGATTCCATGTTCTTACCTTCCAGAACTTAAGGTCTAAGAGAGGGTGGGTGTATTTTAAACAATCACACTAATGACTGTGTATGGTAATTGTACTAAGGGTTTTGAAGCAAAGGACGGAATGCTCAGAGAATATTGCAAAGAGACTCTCTTTAAAGTGGGAGATCATGGAAGCCTCTGATCAATTTAAGGCTTGAAGAATGGGTGGGAATAATCCAGGCAAAACGGAAGATATTTGCAGGGAGAAGTTTTTAGAAAGCAGAAGCAGCATGTGCAAAGGGCCTGGGGCAGGAGGGGTCTGATGGCCAAAGACAGACTGCTGATAAGTCTGGAATCTAGCGAATGAAAGGGACAAATGGTGCCACTTGAGGCCTGGAGACCCAGGCAGAAGCCACGTCACGTGGGTGCTGCAGGCCCCGTGACAGGTTTTTAACTCTGTCCTGAGCTCTGGGGAAGCAGTTTCTTCATTTCTCTCAAGAGGGTTTATACACAACCTGCTTCAGAGGCATCAGCCCACCATTCCTGCAGGAAAGCTTGTCTGACTTCTGTTCTATTTCTTGCATCACTTACTCTACATGACCTCACAAGCCTGGAGTTCTGAGCTTAAAAAAAAAAAAGTTTCCTCCTGCTCTTTGAGGTCCAGTCCCGCCCCGCCATTACCCTACGCTGCGCTCTCTTTTCCTCCTGGCTGTGAACTGTCAGGGAAGCGTCTTCAGTGTCTTATTCTTGGCACCCTCGTGCTTTTCCGACCTCACTTCTCCCACTCCCGAACCCAAACCTCCCCTGCCTGTCGTCGGGAGGGTCCCAGTGCCCGTCACCCACTGCAAACTCAGGGCCCCTTCCCTCTGGGTCAGGAACAGCGATAAACACTCAGACTTCCTTGCCGTTCCTCTTCTGTCGCTTCTCGCAGTTTTCAGTGTCCTTTTATTCTCTGCGTGGCCGATGTGCTGAAGTTTGGTTCGCACGGTATTTCCCCTGGTGAATTACATGATGATCTCACTCACTCTCCTTTAAAGAAGTATTTTCTCCATCTGACAGTGTCGTTTCCTCTTTTGTGAAATGCTGTCTGTGTTTCTTCTTCCTTCCTCGTAGTTTTTTCCAGGACGGGCTGAAAGCGGTTGAGAGCCTCAAGCCTTCCATCGAGACGCTTTCCACAGACCTTCACACGGTAAGCGGCCTCCCTCCCGCGTCGGTGTCGCGATGGTTTTTAGGCGGCGTGTGCTTTGACGTCAGCACTGCTCCTGCGTGCTCCGGCGTTTGCGCGCTGTGCTTCCCCGACGCTGACGCCCCGAGGGGCCTCGTGGAGTGTGGACCCCCGTTCCCGTTCCCCGTCTTGGCCGGGGGAGGGGGCCTTCGAGGTGCCCCGGGCGGGGACGCCCTGTGACCTCCAGCACCTCACCGTTCCTCATTCGCGCTTCTCTCGGCTCTGTTTCGGCTTTTCAAGATCAAGCAGGCCCAGGACGAAGAAAGAAGGCAGTTGATACAGCTTCGGGATATCCTGAAATCGGCCTTGCAGGTCGAACAGAAAGAGGTGAGGGGATTTAATTTTGAAAGATTGCCGTTTTTATCCCTGTGTCTCGGGGGCGTTGGGACTGAAGAGCGTGACATCCGGGTCCTCCAGGCGCTCACAGCTCGCTCTCGGGCTCTGTCAGCCGCCACCGAGCTTCCAGTTTGTTCTTTAAGCTGGAGTTTGGTTTTATAAAACCAGCTTTTTGGATACGTTTTTCTCATAGGGGAGGCACTGACCGGGAGGCGGGGCCTTCACAGCAGCGTGTAAACCCTTTTTCGCTCTGTGCTGCAGCTTCCTGACTATCTCGTAAGCCCTTTCGTGCTCACGAGTAGCTCGCAGCGTCTCCGTCACTCAGATGCTCGCTGTGCATGCCGTCGAGTTCCTGCCTGGAACGTTGTGGCCTCTGTGCCCCGGTGTCCGCGGACTCCGTCCTCTTGGGCATCAGCAGGTGACAGGTGGCCCCCCGAGTCCTGCAGCCTGCAGAGCGTCCTCTGAAAAACAGGGGAGCTGCATTTTCTTCCAGCTGCATTCGGGGGAGCAGGAACCCTGTTTCTCTGGCCTCGTCTCTGGCCTGTTCGCTGACACGGTCACAGCGACAATTTGCATTTTGGAGTCTTGTTTAAAAAAAATACCAAAAAGTGTATTTTTAAGGTAATTATATGGTATGTTTACTGTAGAGCGGATATTACAACCAGAACTAGAACCTGATCCGGTTCCTTGTACGTAAAGGAATGTCGTCCGAATGGGTTACTAGTAGAGTTTAGATGTGTGACTGTTGAACTCTTAGCAAAACGTGGCGTCCACTGTGGGCTGTCTGGTGTGCTCTGTGTTCCGTGCCTGTACTATAACTGAATATTGTTGTTTTTCTCCCAAATGCATTTACCTTTGTGACCGAAGTCTAGGAGAGTAAGTAGTTCAGTATTTTCATAAATTGGAGCGTTTTGCATGCTTTCTTCATAAACTCAAAAAATTAGTTTCTTCCATGCACCTGTTAATGGCCGGTGGTTATTTTTAATTTTAACCCTTTCAAGGCTAATGAATTTGAGTGCACAGATGTTAATGAAATGGAGAATTTCCAAGTTTACAGTTTATGCATTTGCTGTTGTCCCTTCGTGGAAGGGAAGTGACTCACCCCTCCCGCCCCTGCCACTGCCTAGCTGAAGTCTGCGTGTCCTCCTCGTCCATCCCCAGACCCGTCCCTGGAGACCACGTCTGCCCGCCCCAGCCCCAGTGATCTGCGCGGGTGTTATTTCAGTCACGACATTTTCCTCTCGGGGTGTTGGCCGTGTTCAAGTGCGCAGATGCCGCTTCTTTCTAGCTAGACCCTGAGCAGCTTGAGGGTGCCCTCCTGCCTTCTGTGCCTTGCCAGCCATCACGCCGTACCGTATTGTTCATTTACGAGGCTCTCGGTGAGCGTGGGGTCAGCCGAGCGAGAGATCGGCAGGTAGCGGTTATATGTGAGTGCTCAAAGTTCCCCGAGGGATGGGGACTTCCTTCCAGGCTAGAGAATATAGATCCTGACACTTTGATATTCCCAAGCATGGACTATAAGCAGAAGAGTAAGAAGGAGAAAAAGAACTTGGAGTATGGGGAAATTGGCAGGCCCGACCATGACGGGGAGGGATGGTGCTGGGGAGGGACCCCCAGTGTCACGGGGCAGCCGGCCGTCCCTTGCGGTGCTGGGAGTGGTTGAGAGCCGCTCTTGTCTGAAAAGGAGCATCGGTCCCGTGAGGCGAAGCTCAGGTTCACAGGGAGGGAGGGCAGATGCTGGGGTCGAGCGGTCCTCCGGGCGCAGAGCAAAGGCCATGTGTGCTTTGGCTGTGCAGAATTAGGAGGTTTGGGAAAACCGGCTGTCGTCAGCTGGTTATTTATAGCTGTGCAGAGAAGCGTAACGAGCCCGCCCGCACAGACCAGAAGTCTTTATGGTTAGTTGTGTTCGTGTGTTTTTGGGGACTGGCCCAGCCGCCCCAGACTGCAGAGGGGTCGTAAGAACCCTCTTTACCGCTCCGCTTTGGCTTTCTGCCCAACATCGAACCGCCGGCCTCTTGCTTGTGGTCGTGCTGTCGCGTATGATGTGTCACGCTCTGCGTTGCTTATTGACGATGTGTTCCATACACCACATGGTCTGGGGACACAGTTGCCAGGAAGAAGCGAAGGTGTATAAGTGGAATTTTATATATTCCTAAATAATTTTTATGATTGGGGCTCTGTCTCGTGTCCTTCCAGTCACAGCATGAATGGAACGTTGGGCACTGTTCAGCTCTCAACCCCTTTTTTGGATTCTCCCTATGACTAGGAAGACCGAAGGCATGGATGGTTTTTCGTTGTTTTTATTTTAGAGACAGAGTGTGCGCAAGCAAGAGAGAGGGGCAGAGAGAGAGAGAGAGAGAGAGCGAATCTTAAGCAGGCGCCGGGTTTAGCGGGGAGCCGAACATGGGCTTGCCCCGCAGCCCTGGGGTCGCGACCTGAGCCAGCGTCCAGCGCGGGCCGGTGGGTTGCTCCACTGACCGAGCCGCCCAGGCACCTCGGTGTTTGTGGGTATTTAATATTATAAAATTCTTGCTCCATAATTTCAGTTCAGAGAATGTCAGGTCACATGCCCAAGGAAACTGCATTGACGGTTGGTGGGAGCCCCTCTCCTGTTTCCTTCCTGTAAATCTCAAACGTTAATCCTTTGGTCTAAGTGAAGAGCGTGGCCCTTGCGAATGGCGGCTTTGGGCTGCTTCTCCTTGTCACCCTGTAGCTACATTTTGGGAAGGAGACCATCCGTTATGATCGGCATACCCTGCACCCCCATACCTCCAAATCACTGACGTTCATTTTTTTATATATATATTTCTGCTCTTTGTAAAGAAGGTTCTACTGTTTGATATTTCCACTATTTTATTATGAAACTCTTCAGACTCACAGAAGAGTTAGAAAAATTGTATAGCAAGCCCTTATTATATACGCACCACAGTTAACTCTTGGGAAAGGTCCCTTCTCGGAAGTCAAAACCTTTCAATACAACTGATTTTTGCATGAGCCCTTTGCTTCCCCGTCCCATGTACGTCCCGTCTCCGCGGAGTCCCCTGGGACAGACCCGTGGCAGTGCTGGCACATTCTCTGCTAGAACCTCACCGTTGGCATGTGGGTTCCGAGCCGTTGATGTCGAGAACCCAGAATCGTGCCTCCGGCGGGGAGGACTCGGCCTCTGGGGGCCTCAGTGCTGAAGCCACTTCCCACTGTGGATACCTCAAGTGTGGTCTCTCTTCATGTCAGCTTTGTGCTCCCCACTTTTCGAGTGTCCCTGTGTGGTGAGGGTGAGGACGTGTTTAAATAGTATGCTGTCCGGGGAGCTGAGGTCCACACGGCCATAATCCTCTTCCGACCCCGGCTTTTGTGGTCTGGGTTTGGATAGCTTCTCATGCCAGGATCTGCCCTGAGTCCCAGCCCTCTGGCGGGGTGTCCACTTCCTTGCCTCTTCTGCCAGGCTCCCAGGTGACCTGACGCTGGCTGTCCGTTCACCGTCTGCGGAAGGCTTGTTCCTTGAGTCACACAGTCACCTCCCGTTCCCTTAGCAGCGATGTAAGCCAGGCACCGCGGCGCACAAACAGAATAAGATAGATGCAGCTCCCACCTCTTACGGGGCTCATATCGGGGAGCGGGGTCAGAAAAGTCACTGCAGTACAGCGCGACAACGGCTCCAGCGGAGGCAGCTCCAAGAGTGGGTGTCTCCCCAGAGCGGGGTAGACCGGCGTGTGTCGGGAATGAGGGTTTGGAGGATGATTCGGGAGTTAGTAGCATCCCAACAGGTGGGGCAGGTGGGCCAGCTTCGGACCGGGACAGAAAGTTCGCCTGGGTAGCTGTCTAGCAAAGCAGAAGAATATAGATTAATTTGGGGTCTTCGCCTCCTACCAGGAAGGTGTGGACCAAAGTACTCGACCTCTCCACGCCGTGGTCTCCCGTCTCCCCTCCCACGGTTGTTACAAGATCTCAGGGATGGTTTCTGTCAGCATTCCACAGGGCATCTTGATAAACAGGCACTAGTTCCCCTGAACATTTCAGATACCAAGTCCACCTGCTCACCTGGGTGGTCTGCCCCGGGAGGACCCGGTGGCTAACGTCTCATACGGCCACACAGCCTTTAAGGTCCTGGATGGTGCCTGGGGTCCGGGACGTCCCAGGCTAGGGGGTATGTACATGTGGATGGGTCTCGGGATCCTTTTGAAGGTCCGTAAAACGCCCACATAACCCGCGTGTTTAGACATGTCTCCACCTGGTGCGACTCAGGCACGTGCGAGGGCACCCTTGGCTTCGCAGGGAGTACAGAGTATTTGGAGAGTCCAAGCGTCAGGGCCATGCGGACACCCCCCCCCCGCCCCCAGCTAGTCACCTCTGTCTGAGTTAGATTCTCTTCTCCCCAGAAGTAAAGGCTCTTTTCCCGTGGATTATATCCCATTGATTTGCAGTCTTGGTTATGTGAGAAGGTGGACTTCATCTGTTACCCCTTCGCTGGACCAGGTGTGTATGGAACACCTGCATGAGCCGGGGAAGAAGGGCCGTTTCTGTTGGATCACTGCAAGTCACCTTGAAGACGCCGAAGTAACTCGTGCGGAGGCAGGTTCAATTTCCTGTCAAACAAGTAGCATGCCTCTGATTCTCACATTTTAAATTGTGCAGCTTCAGATTTTCCTCCACTTTTTAATTGATTCAAGAAATGCCTGGTCTGAAGAATAAAAACTGTAATTTCTTCCTTACCGTCTGGCAGAGAGTCCAGTTCTGTTGGAAGGAGGAATTGCCTTTATTCTGTGCGTCAGGCCTGTGAGAGCTCCGATCATCATGCTTGGCACGAACCGTTCGAGCAGGGTTTCCACGTGACCCCACCATTTACTCTGTGCAGGCTCCATCCCCCCCAAGTCAATAGTCGTGTTTCTTGGTCGTGCAATTTAGTCTTTTGACAGGTTTGTTTTTAGTCTTGCACGCAGATTCATAGAGGTGAGCGGCACTCCTGTTTCTCCTCCCCGCATCCATTCCCAGTGAGGCTGAGAGCTGGCTTTGCTCTGGATTTCTGGTGCTAATACCCTGCCCTTATGGACGAACGTGGAAACTGGCACCGTCCCCCCCGATGAATGAGCCGTTCGCCCCAGTCGTCTGGAGCAGGAGTGCTGCCTGAACTCCCTGTGGAGAATGAGGACCTTTCTCCGATTTTCGGTCTGCTCGTTGAGGCTCTGCGGCCAATCCGATGAGGGGGTGCGCGAGCACATTATTGATTTCTCAGATCAAGATGTAAAAATTTTCTTTTTTTGCAGAGTTGCCCCAGGTGTATTTCACCTGTTCAAAACATCAGTGCTAGGCAGCCCATGTTCATGGAATGGAGGATTTAGTGCAGTTAAGACAGCCATAGCCCCCAGATCGGTCTGCAGACTGCCATCTCTGTCACAGTCACCCTCCCTTTGTGCAGAAATTGACAAGCTGATTCTAAAATTCACGAGGAAACGCACGGGATCCAGAATTGCCAAAACAGTAAGAGAACAGAAGTTGGAGGACTCACGCTTCTGATTTCAGAGCTCACCACAAAGCTACAGTAGTCAAGACTGTGGTACTGACGCAGGCTAGACTTACAGATCACTGAAATGGAATTGAGGCCAGAAATAAACCCTACCTCTTAGGGCCAACTGATTTTCCAACACGGGAGCCAAGGCAACCCAGTGAGGGAAGAATGGTTTTTTCTGCAAATGGTGCTGGGACAACTGGATAGCCCCAAGCAAAGGAATGAATTTGGACCCCTACCTCACACCATAAGCAAAAATTAACTCAAACTGGATCAAAGATGTCAACGTAAGAGCAAAAACTCTTAGAAGAAAACCTAGGTGTAACCCTTCATGACCTTGGAGCAAGCGGCGGCTTCTTAGACGTGGCATCTAAAGTGCAGATGCAAAAGGAACTATAGATAATTTCCATCAAAACTTGAAATATGTTATGCCTAAAAATCTTCAAAACTACCCAGAATCCAGGTGGCTTGCTGTTGCTTTCAGATAAAGTCAGAACTCTGACTCAAGCCCGTCTCTCCCGTCTACCACTGGGCCACTTTATCTTAGCTACACTGGCCGTCCTGATTTCCGTGGCGGGTGGCCACCGCTGCCAGTGCCCTCCTTCGTTCTCTGCCTGTTTGCTTTCATCTTGAAAACTCTGCCCCTCCAGCCTCCTGTGCTTTCCCCCGTTTGGCTCTTCACTTCCCGAGCACTTGTGTTCTTGGGGTGGATAACACTGATGGCCATGCATTAGTTCCTTCATCGTTGGGCGTCATTTGGCCTTGGTTTCACCAAGGATGGCCACCTGCTTGACGGTAGAGGTGAGACGTGGCCCTCGTGTCTTGGGACACCTTCTGGTGACGGCTCCTGGAAGGAGCTTTGAGGGGAACGGGGAATTCCCTTCCGTTCTCCTCTCCGGCCCTAATAAGCTGTGCTTCTTAAGTAAATCTCTTATTTTCATTGTGTTTCTGTTTCTTCCGTTGTGAAATGGACTGGGTGGGAGGTTCCCGGTAAACAGTTGGCCGGCGAACCTTCCGTCTTCTGCCCCCCGGGTTCCTTACGTCTGCCCTGCTAGTTCCCGTGCCCGTCCCACCCTCATCTCGGGGCTTCCAGTGCCGGCCGTTAAGTAGTCGAGCACCCGCTGGACGCCTAGGGTTTCATTGGCAGTCCTTGCCCTTAAGAAGCTGAAGACCGGAGTCTCCGGGAGAGCGGACTCAGCCAGATCCTCAGCCGAGCAAGTGGACTGTCTACCGAGAGGCTAAGGCCGGCGCTCTGGCCCCTCTGCTGGGTCGATGGGTCAGGAAAGGAAATGGTTCCACACCCGGTACGCCCCAGGTGTTCACACGTGTTCTTTCACGCAGACCTCACTGTGTTTGCCATTTTGCCGAGTATGTTTTCCTATTTCCCAAGGAGGAAACCGAGTCAGGGAACTCAAGTAACTTGCCTAAAGTAAGGGTTAGAACCTTGTTTGGGGGGTTTTTCTTGCTTACAAGTGCTGCTTTTTCTAACACATGTGTTACTTTTCTCCTTGAGGGCTGCTTTTGCCACACCGGGAGCTTCTTGCCAGTATCAGAGACTTGAGGCTCTTAATTGAATAAAATCTGTACTTCCAAATGGCTCGTTTCTTTCAGCCAGTTGGGGGATGCTGGTTTGACATTTCCTTCTCCAGCCTGGTAGGTGGTGTTTATGAATTCCTGGGTATGAATCCTCTGTCCATTTTTTGGTGTGGCGATAGGTGACATTTCTCTAATTAAAAAAAAAAAAAAAAAATTAAGGACAGCTTTTTTTAGGCTTGGAATCTGGACAGGATTAAAAACCACTTCTTGACCATTTTTAGGACTCCCAGCTTCGCCAGAGCACAGCCTACAGTTTACACCAGCCTCAGGGAAACAAAGAACATGGGACGGAGCGGAACGGCAGCCTGTACAAGAAGAGCGACGGGTAAGCAGGGCGTGCCGCTGGGGTCGGAGCGCGCGGGTCTCTCGCGTCCAGAATGGCTGAACTCTCCTCTTCTCCCCCCCCGTTAATCTGTAAGGATCCGGAAAGTGTGGCAGAAAAGGAAGTGTTCGGTTAAAAACGGCTTTCTGACCATCTCCCACGGCACCGTGAGTATTCCCTTTTTCCGCTCGGGCTGCCGCGCTGAGGTGAGAGAGCGATGCAAGCCGCGTGCGCCGGACGGCGCGGCACCTGCCTTTCTAGGCCTTCCGGCTGGGAGAGTTTCCTTGGGGGTCCTTCCCGATTCGGCGCACCCGCCCCGTCTGTGCTGCTCCGACCAGGGACAGCCTCGTGTCGTTCGCCGCCTGAGAGTCAGGAATACCTGACGGGTCCGGTCGTTTGGAAGCCTGTGGCTTCCAGAAACAAACAGTGCTCCCCTTCCCAGCTGGCTTTGCCTCTGGAAGTCGAACTTCCCACTTGGGAAGATTTCCTCCTTCTCCATAAAGGGAAAAGCGTTCCAGTGGTCAGGACTCTGGGAATCCGAAATCCAAGAGAGGAGAAACTTCAGTAGCGTCATGATAGGAGTGGAACACCTTGTGCCCAACCTTAAGTCCTTTCTCTGTCATCCCGTGTGTACGGGGCCTGGCAAGAAACGGAGGCCTGGATGCTGAGCCTGTTGAGAAAACGATCAGAGTAAGATGGCTTACTAATCCAGCTTCCAGAAACTGGATTTTTTTTTTTAAGTTTACTTATTTTGGGAGCGAGAGCACAAGCAGGGAAGGGGCAGAGAGAGAGAGGGAGAGAGAATCCCAAGCAGGCTCCATCCTGTCAGCATAGAACCTGGCGTGGGGCTCGAACTCACAAACCATGAGATCCTGACCTGAGCTGCAGTCAGGAGTCAGACGCTCCACCGACGGAGCCCCCCACGTGTCCCTCAGAAACCGGGGATTTTAAGCGCAGTTCCACACACGGCCCTTCCCACCACGGTGCTCTTCCCCGCAGTGGCTTAGGCGTGTCGTCACCTCGCCTGTACGACACAATCGGGTGAACACCACGCAGGCTGACAGACAGTTCTGAAAATGTCCAGAGGCAGAGTTGTTGCTGTGCGGGTGCTAGTGAGACCACGGGTCGGGTGGAGGCTTGCGTTTCTGTGCCCCACGTAGGAGGCCTGGTGCCGCGTGCATGTTGCAGCCTCTGTCCTGTTGAGTTGATGGGAGTGGACATGACCCTGGGTCGTTGTCATCCCTTCCCCTCCCCCCAGTTTCCACCGGTTCCCGTGGCGACAGGCAGGGTGGGCGGGAGCATAGGTCCCTGTAGACAGGTCACGGCTCAGTGCGGGCTCTTCTCAGTACTCTGTAGGGAGATGGGAAGGCTGAGCCTGCGTCTCCTGGGGGCCCCTTCGTTGTCCCTGCCTGGGACCCAGCATACATCAAGTGTCTGTAGCCGTCTCTTTGGACCTTTGGCCTGGGGGATGAACATATCTCCTCCCTGGGCAAGTAGAGGCCCTTCCTCTTCTCTAAAATGCAGCCGTTACCGTCAGCTTCACGCTCACGACATCCCTGCTGGGGCCCTGGGGTTTGGACGCTGATGCGATGTGCTTTCCACATAGCCTGTCCGTCTGCAGAGGAGCGCTGTGACTTCGGGGAGGCGAATTTACTTAGTCGCCACGTCTCTTCAAAATCAAGCCTGTAGGGGCGCCCGGGTGGCTCAGTCGGTTAAGTGTCCAACTCTTGGTTTCAGCTCAGGTCATGATCTCACGGTTTGTGGGTTCAAGCTCCGCGTCAGGCTCCTCACTGACAGCGCAGAGCCTGCTTGGGGTTCCCTCTCCCGTCTCTCCTTCTCTCCCCACCCTTCCTCTTCTCTTTTTCTCTCAGAATGAATAAACTTTAAAAAAATAAAATCAAGACCGTACACTGGATGATGACCAGGTTCCCTCCCTGCTCTAAACACCTGTGATTCTGTGGTTTGCTTCCAAATGGTTTTCTACTCGGTCGTTTGTTTTAATTCAGGTTTACTCCCTCAATGGAGAAAATTTCACAAAGCAAGACTGAGTGTCATTTCATGCTTGTTGACAGCTCGTAAGTCATTTGGTGTATTTGCCTCGTGCACGTGTTCTGCGGGACCCAGGGCCTCAGCTTAAGCCAGTGAGTGGTTCTCCCTCCACGACCGAAGTGAAAACAGGCCTCGTAACCCTTTGCTGGCAGTGTCAGCCTGGGTTCCTGTTGCTTCCGTTTCCCGTGCTCTCTCTGGAAGACACAGAGGCTCGGTTTCCTTTAAACATTGATGGGTTGCTCCCATTTTTGGCGGATAGTACAGTAACAAGTGGCTTTCGTACTGACAGCTCAACGTGTCACACAGCTGGCATATTGAATAAGTGCTTTGTGTTTAGGGGGCTCCCTCTCCAGGGAACCCGTGCTCTCTGTCTGGCTCACCCTGCCCTGAGCAGCCTGGGCTGGGAGCTGCTGGGCAGACATTGCCTCCAGCCCGGAGGAGTGGCCGCTGGGGGCTCCAGCCTGGAAATCAGAGGGTTACTATAGCAGGAACTGTGTGTACACCACAGAGGTTTCCTTTTCTCCTTCCTCTGGGTGGGTTCTGCCTGCTCCACGCACGCGCGCACACACACGTGCATTGCACCTACAAAGTGTTCACGTGCGGTGATGTGAATTAACCTCTGCCGAGAAAGGGATTTGAGAGATGCCTTTTTGTGTGATCTGTTTTCATTTGGCTCCTTGTGTGGCCAGCATCTCCCTGAGCAGGCTGATGTGCCATCGGGGGGAAAGAAAGACAGTGGTTCAAAGTCCTGACCGAATACGTGGGGATCTTGGAGCAGTGTCTGGCACTCAGTGGAGAATCCGATCTTGACTTCTGTGGAAGCACGGGGGGTGTTCGCGCTATTCCGAAAACCAGTGTCTTCCCCGGAAGCTGGCAGCCTTCGGGAAACGAGACCGCGTGCTCTGTATTCTAGCAGAGGGACAGTGATGACATCTGGATGAATTCAGCGAATGCCTAGTTGGTGTTCCCTGTTCGCCGAAGTTCATTGTGTTTCTTTGCCACTGGGAAGAAGTGATCCTTGGAACAAAATAACCGATTCGGCATCATCTTTGCCGAGTGCAGGTCTCGCTTTGCCACACCGCCAAAGACCCGGGACCGTTTAAGCTGGGAGAAACGTCCGCTGTTCTTACGCAGTCTAAATTTCCTTTTTAATGATTATCAATCACGAAGAATACAAACTGCCTGTTAAAAGTCTGACAGGGGCGCCTGAGTGGCTCAGTTGGTCAAGCGTCAGACTTCAGCTCAGGTCATGATCTCAGCGGTTTGTGGGTTCAAGCTCCGTCTGAGCTCGGAGCCTGGAGCCTGCTTCCGATTCTGTGTCTCCCTGTCTCTCTCTGCCCCTCCCCTGCTCACGCTCTGTCTCTGTCTCTCTCTCAAAAATGAATAAATGTTGAGTAAAGGAAAAGAAAATTTTTTTAAGCCTGACAAATTGGGAAAAAACAGAACGGCATGATTAAAATGATAGGAGCTCTAATAATCCACACCTTCCGTCAAACATGAAATCTAGGGGTCTTTGTTTCCCACTCCTTCCTCCCCGAGAAGCCAGAGCCTTTCAGATGAGGCTCTCGGAGAGCACTGGTATCTGATGGATTAGCTAGAACCATTCTGTAGCCGAATTAAATGACGACACCATTTTCCCCAAATGGCAGCTGGAGAGGGAACTTAATGGTAGCGTTTTCTCTGTTTAAAAATATTCTCCCATAGATTTTTCTTACAGCTTTGGTGTCAGCTACTCCTTAATCTGGCTGGACAAATAGCGAACAACGATTAATGTGAAACACATAAGCTGACCGTCGTAAGCGGTATCGGCCGTTCTTACGTGTTGTGGCCCTCCTCTTGACGCCGTTCTTTCTAACACGTAGCTACATCTGTGCCTTTATAATTAACTCCCACTTCAAATGTAGGCACCGAGTCTTTTCTCGTGGTTTGTGGTGTTTGTGCACGGTGAAGGGCCAAGTCTGTGTTGGAACAACTTTCCCCGTGGCGCAGGGAAAACGAAAGGATACAAGTGAGAGAGGCCCGGCCAGGGTGGTGGTCGTTCAGCTGTGCCGCCTTCACTGAGAGAGACGCACAGATGACGTCCAGGCCGGTGACTCTGCTTTCCACAGAAAGCCGCGTGGAGGGCAGGCGGGAGCAGGAGTTAGAGCCTGGGCTCCGAGGCCAGGCGGGCGAGCCCACAGGGTGCCTCCCAAGCTGTGGAAAAGAAGGCCCATCACAGTCATTGGTCTGCGTGGGCCAGCGCCTTTATCCGTGCAGCCGGGGCAGTTCCTCCCTCAGCGGTCAGGTGGAAGAATTAAGTGAGCTGATTTACTAAACATACTTAGAACAGTACCTGCCTCCTGTAAGTGGATCATAACACTCGTTATTCTTACTAATAACAGCCAAGGAAATGTAGCTGCTCTCCTTCTTCAGAATCCTCTTCTTGGGCGTGAAAATGCCTCTGCATTTGCCAGAGTTCACCAACCCCTCATACTGTTCCTGTGTCTTAGCCTCCGTGGACAGCAGCAGTTTGGAAGCAGGCCAGGAATGTCCACTAAACCCATGTATACATGGTTGCGCAATCACAAGAGATAATGGGGCAGACACGTACTTCATGTGGTAAAGCGCGTGGTTGCACCGTGGCGTGGTCTCCTACTTGGTGCTGGAGAAATATCAGTCAGTGTATTGGTTCCTGGATGAGCCAGATAATTCTGTTGGTAAAGATCCAAAATCTGATTGATGGTACTTTCACTTGGAATTGTCAAGGTCTGCAAGATTGGACAGAGTTTGGAGTCTTTTAATACTGATTTCCGGGGCACCTGGGTGGCTCAGTCGGTTAAGCGTCAAACTGTTGGTTTTAGCTCATGGGTCATGAGTTTGAGCCCCGAGTTGCACTGTTAGCTCGGAGCCTGCTTGGGATTCTCTGTCGCCCTCTCTCTCTGCCCCTCCCTTTCCCCTCTCAAAATAAATAAATAAATAACTTTAAAAAAATACAGATTTATGATAACGCATGGATTCTGCGGGGTATCTGTGGGACATCCAAGGACTCTCGTCTAAGAGACGAGGCCGACATCCCGCAAACCAGGAGAGTCTGGTCCACCCTGTTTATCCAACTGCTCGTCCCGCCGCCTTTTATCAAACCCGAACTGTTCACACCGTGAGGATGCATCCTGTTTTAACAGGGACTGCGCTCCCTCTACCGCGGACTCTGCGAGTCTAGCGCAAAGGGGTCTATAAATGAATGAAGGCCTCCCGGGACCGCCCGGCTGTGGATGCACGGATGTGTGTTTCTCCGATGAATCCCAAATCCAAGCTTTTACAACTCACAAATGCAGCCGGTGGCCACAAGAGGTTGAACAGGAGGTTCAAATATGCAGCATTTTATTCAGTCGGTTGGAATAAACCTCAGCAGGTTGGAAGGTGGGTAGGATAAGCCCATTCATGCTGGAGATTTCTCCAAGGTTTTTGAGAGACATTTTGCCATTTGGATATTCACAGGTTGGTTTGTTTGGGTTTTTTCCCCTAAAATTATGTAATCCTTTGCTCTTTGCTTTTTTTGGACTAACTATGGTAGTTTTTGAAATGGGAATAAATCCCCACTTTGCGACGTCTCTGCCAAAAATGAATTGTGATCTTTTATTGCCACTGTGTTGGGGAGATTCGGGGTATTTATGTGAATGAGATGGGTTTTGTTGAAACGTAAGTGACGAATGGTTAGCATTTAGGATTATTAATCTATTATCTGTCATGACTTCAGAATGTAGGGAGAATTATTTCTCTGTCGTTTTCGTGCTGTGAGATTTCTTTCCTTAGAAGCGAGTGTTTACACTCAGGGAAACACTTTTAAGGTCACCAGAAATTGAGCTGGTGCCCAAGTCACGCAGCCAGCCATCTGTGTCATCAATAGGAAGGTCTCAGAGCCTCAGCCGTGGAGCCTTTTGATCTCAGGGAGCCCGGTGCCGTCGACCTCAAAGCCGGCAGCCCTTGCGTCCCTGGCTGGGCGGGTGTGTGGGCCACCAAGGTCCCTCCCAGGGAGTGGCAGCTGCCCTCTGGGCAGCGGAGATTCAAGGACACGCTGTGTCGTGCCTCTGTTGTGTCTTCCTACACAAAATCTGCCTTCTGAAAGCGACTAGTGGAAAGTCTGTTCTTGCTGTATCTTAATGAGAAACGATGCGGGGTGGTTTTGCCCTCCTTCCCACCCGTCCCCACTCCTTTGTTTCTCAACAGGCTAACCGGCCTCCCGCCAAGCTCAACCTGTTGACCTGTCAAGTGAAGACCAACCCCGAGGAGAAAAAGTGCTTCGACCTTATTTCACGTAAGTTTGTTCCTCGGACGCCGTGCTACAGGGAAAGCCAACCGGCTGCTGGGGCATCAGTCCCCTTTCAGGGACTTGGGCGTCAGGGAGAAACGCCTTCCTTCCAAGAGACATAGGCACCTTCTTCTTGCCACTCGTAATCGTCTGCTTGCTGGTGTCCGGTGTGGGGCCTGACGCTGAGGCCGGGCCTTCTCTCCTCCCGGGCGCCCGTAAACATGGAGATTGTACTAGATCAAGCCTAAAATCCCCTCACTTAATATAGAGAAGGATTCTGTCGTCCAGGCTTCCATGGTTTGGGTGATGGTAGGAATGCCGCAGGAAGGGTCTCCGGAAGAGCCCCGGAAACTTCGGTTTTTGAAATCATTTTGTCTTCCCCACCACAGAATTCGTCTTTCTGCTTCCGTATGCTTTCCTTTTTTTGTGACACACATGACAGAGTCACCATAGAACCATCTACTCTGTTGAGTGACTACTCAGCATCCTTAAGGAAAAAGGAACAGACAAATGTGTTTTTTGTTTTATTTCATAATAGTTTATTTTCAAATTGGTTTACATATAACACCCAGTATTCATCCCAACACGTGCCCTCTTAAATGCCCAGATGAATGTGTTTTAAAGGAAACAACACTGGCCTTTTGTTCTTGGCACGTTTCGGTGGCAGGGTTACAGTTGGGGGAAGGAAGGGGCCAGCACCCCTTTCAGAAGGGGGTCACTAGGGATTCGGGCATAAGAATCGTATCTATAGAGGAAAAGTCTGCACCATGCATTTTCGGAAGGTGGCGCTTTCTTTTTGCCTCAGTATCCCACAGCGTAAGGTGCCTGCTTTCTAAGAGGTCTGCTGGATTATATTATTAAAGGCTAGGGAGTTGTTCCTTGTGTGATTGATGGCTCACAGCAAGCTTATGAGGTAATGGTTACCACCTCCACCAGTCCAGGTGAGGAGACGGAGGTCCATCACAGTTTTCCTGGTTCTAACACTCACCATACTAATTTGGAGGGCACTGTTGAGCAGCGTGCTGTGTATAAACGATTTGTTCTGGCCTTCAGATTCTAGACTAATTTGTGAAATAAAAATTGACTTTTTCCTGTTTCAAACCCAGTGTCCCCGCTTGGTCTGGTGAGTGCCACAGGGTCGTTTACTCTTCTCACTGAAGCTTCCGGTCAGGTCCTTTGTCCACACGACCCTGTAAACATGCAGAACTGACCATGGTTGAAAGTGGGGTCGCCACTGGGTGTACCTGCCTCCAGAGAGCGGTACAGAGTCTACGTGAGAGCCCAGGACTGACGGTGTGATCTGGCGTCAGCAAGTGGCTGGGGACCACTTGGCGACTTTAGGCCATTCCTTTTTCTGAAGCCGTAACCCATAATAAGCAGCGGGTCACCCTCCAAGACCCAACTGGCACTTAGGAGCTAACGAAGCTTGCCTGAGTTGTGCACACCTGGGCGGGGGGTGGGCAGACGTGAACACTTCCCTCAGCCCCCGGGCACCTCTGGCACCCCAGGGGGAGTCCCCATGGGAGAGTCACGGAAGCATCTGTTCCACACTTGTAGACACCCCGGAAGCGCTCCCAGCCCACACGCCTGTAACTTCCGGTCAGGCACTGAGGAGGGCCCGTAGATGGCACGCGTGTCTCGTTCCTACCAGGCGTGCATGACCACATTCCTGGGATGTGCGGGAAGGCGGGCCTGCACAAATCTGGTTTTACGTGAACGCTCTGGCAGGCTGACGTTGGCCAAATGCCATCAGTATCTTTGATCTACTACCCGCTGCGTGATAAGCCGCTTCAGGCCACGGCTTCCTGCCTCGGACACCCAGAGGCCTTGCTGAGTTCGGTTCGAGGCGCCTTCGTAAACGTGCCAGGGTCTGTCGTCATTCTTCAAGAAAAGCTCTTGTTACTACTTCTCCCCACTGTCCTTCCCTACGAGTTTCTCATCCTGGTCTTCCAGCGGTGTTACTCTCCTAGGGGTAGTTTGGTGAAAATGCTTTGTCACGGTGCTGTGTGGTTTTGGTTGTCTCAGAGGAGCCCGAAAGCCGGCCGAGCCCCGCGGGAGTGACCCAGGGAGCAGAGCAGCGAAGCGCTGGCCTGTCGAGCGTCCCGAGAAGGCCGGGGCTTGGGTTCACGCCCCATTGTGCCTGACTCGGGAAACGAGGCCGTCACCCTCTCTGTTCCTCCACCGCCTGCCGACCAGGCTGGTGGGACCCGTGTCACGACATTTAACATTTGGCGGTTGGAGAAATAAAAGTCAGGCTGCATGACAGGCAGAGAGAGGAGGAGTGGAGTGGAGTCCCCCGTACTCTGTGAGCCCGTCCCGAATGACCCCGAGAGCCCAGGAGAGGAGCAGACTGACAGCTGGCTTCGGTTAGTACCCCGCAGGGCCCTACGTTCCCATCCTTTCCCCCAGACAGGGATCCCCCGCTCGGATCCAGCTGTAAATGTGCTGGCCTTCTCAGGGCCGGCGTTTTGTGGCAAGGCCGGCACTTTAGGAGCTTGTCCAGCCCCGTTGCCTTCAGGTGGACCCCAGCCGTTGCAAATCGAAGTCCTGTGCCATCGTCCTCAATCGTCACCCTTGGCAGAATGGAAAGTGCAGGCAGATTTGGGGGTTACCTGGGTCAGTGCCTGCGTAGGATGGACCCACAGCTAGCCGGTGTCTCTGCAGGTGTGCACGCTGGGATTGTGGGCGGTCGGAGCCAGAGCCTCAGGCCGAGAGGCACCCCTTCCCGGCTCTCATCTGCCATCTTCTCTTGCTTTCTTTTCTCTCCCACAGTTGAAGCTGCTAGAAACGGCTACTGGTTTATAAGCATCTCGAGAGTGTCTGTATAAGGGAATTCTTACCTGGCAGTTTTCACAGAGCATCCCTCGCTCCTCACACATTAGAGTACAGAATTGGCTGAAGGGAACGGGGCACTCTCCTTCCTTGCCTCCTCAGCCGTCCCCCTCGAGCCGTGCCTGTTCTGGCCTGGAGACCCCTCAGTGAGAGACACGGCCTCGCCATGCCCGAGAACTCTGAGATCCGCTCAGTGTGGGGCGTGGATGAGGGTCCCGCATCTGGATGAGGCCATTCGCATCCGGGCGGAAGATGGGAGCCGGGAGGGCCGCCTTGCTCCCGTCCTTCCAGCATCTCTGTGCGGCTCGGCCGCTAACATCTGAACCACGGAATTCATCCATTTGTCTGAACTTGAAACAGTTCTCTTAAGCCGTGTTCCTCTCCTCGGTGACAGAGCGGGGGTGTAGCAGGGGTGTGGTTCCATTCCCCCTTAGTGTCAGGAGAAAGTTGGGATGCCAGTGGGAAGACCAGAGGAGGAGAACCCGCCACTCTGCTGCCGGCTGCGTTTGTCTCTGCCACTTACCCTCCCTGGCCCTCGGTGTCCTTCCAGCCGGCTCAGCAGGTGCCCCTCTCAGGACCTGGGCACCTCCAGGCCACAGAGGGCTTTGTGTAGCCTCAAGGACGGTCCCTGCTCTGCCATCTGGAGAAGCTGGGTCTCCTCCCTTTTTTCTTTCTGTTTTGATTGTAGATTTAGTTTTCTGTTTTGCTTTGTTTTGAACTGACTGTAGACAGTTTCCGTGTACCCCTCGCCAGCACCCCCCCGCAGTGCGAACATCTTAGTACACTTGTCTAGTAGTGCAGCGTACACGTACTCCCAACCAGACGTACCCCTGTCGGAGCCCGGAAGTCCTCACCGGCGTGGGGATGCTCACCAGGGATCTGAGTAAGGCGCTGTGTCCGCAGTGCGCCGGGGCCCTGCAGCGTCCTGGCTGCAGCCGGCTGCTGGGTCGTCTCCCACAGGCTGTAAGCGGTGCCACAGCCTCTCCTGGTCGTCTGCGACCTTGACACCTGTTTTGAAGGAGACCGATCTGTTCTTTGGTCAGATGTCCCTCAGTTTTCTCTGACGGCTTTCCCGCACTGGGACTGAGGCTCTGCATTTCGGGCAAGAACAGCACATCCCATGCCCCTCCTCCCTGCTCTGCGTACAGGGGTCAGTGGTCCGCGCGGCCCCCGGAGACATGGCTGTGTTTGCACACGGCCGTGTGTGAGCGTAAGATCTCGTGTCCCAACAGTCTTCGGCCGTTCCTCCTGCCTCCGCGGTGTTTGTAACACAGCCCTCCCACGGCCTGCGGTTAGAATTTCTCATCCTTTTCCAAGAAGGCCAGAAAACTTCTGAGATACTCATTTAGAAAAGGCTTTTATTATTCAAGGGGCTGTAACAGTTACTTTGGGGACCAACTTCTTGGCAAGTTCAAGAAAACAAAGCTTTTGAAAGGATAATGATGGTTTCCATCCCTGAATAGCTCCCGTTGGGAAAGCTTCGTCTCTTCTTAAACTTGAATGTGGACGGGGCAGGTTGGTTGGTCCGGGTTACAAAGCCACAATCGCCGAGCCAGGGCAGGCGAGGCAGGCGAAGGACATGAGGGAGCGCGCGATTTTCTACAAATCCTGCGTTTCTCGTAGCAGAGTTAGGATTATTCCTGAGGTTACTTATAAACCGCTTTCTGCTGGATTCGCGGACGAGCACTGTGCCGCGCTCCTGGCTGACGAAACCTCTCTTGCCTCGTAGACGACAGGACGTACCACTTCCAAGCAGAAGACGAACAGGAGTGTCAGATGTGAGTCCCCCGGGGGTGGGCCGTGGGGCTGGGGCGCGGCCGTCCCTCGGGCTTTAACCCCGCGCCTGTCCCGCCCTCCTAGATGGATGTCCGTGCTGCAGAACAGCAAAGAGGAAGCTCTGAACAACGCGTTTAAGGGGGACGACAACACCGGGGAGAACAACATCGTCCAGGAGCTGACCAAGGAGATCATCGCGGAAGTGCAGAGGATGACAGGCAATGACGTGTGCTGTGACTGCGGGGCGCCCGGTGAGCCCCGCCCCTCCCCCCGGCCCCCCCTCCCTTAACCCTCCTTCCAATTCACAGAAACCAGTCACGGCTTCTCCCTTTCCGCTGCGGACGCAGGGCTGCGTGCGGCGGGCCCGTGGGGAGCCCGGCGGCCCACGGGGCTGTGTGCGGAGCGTGCAGGGGGCGGGCGGGAAGAGGCAGGACCGCGTGAAGACGGCGGGCAGAGCTGAGAAGATGTAAAGCTCTTTGGGAAGTGAACGCTGAAGCACAGAGCGCGGTGAGACCAAGGTCGTCCGCTTGTCGCGCCGGCTCGGGGGCTGCGGAGAGGCGGCTTTTCCCGGGACTCACTCCGGCCTCCCTTCGTGCTCCTTCGCAGAACCGGTGCTGTCTAGTGTGCGACGCTGGGAGAGCCCCCTTCTCTGTTTGCTCTCGGGGTTCTCGTGTGGAGAACGAAGGGCTCCTTCCAGCGTCACGTTCTGTGGAAAGAGGTGTTGACTTCTCCATTTTGAGAAAGCCCCCGAGGGGCTGCGTTCTGTGACGGACGTAGAGTGGTACCATCGGAGATTTTAATGGCCGGTATTTTCCAAAGCGTAGGGAGTGGAGTTAACCCCGATTGAGGGGGACGGTGCTTTGGGAGCCTTGGAGTCGCTGTTCGTGAACAGTCACAAAACAAGAAAGATCGTGGAGTGTCAGACCGTTTTCATCCCCCCAGTTCTGGGACCATCCTTCTAAGACAACACACAGAACAGAAATGGAGTGGGCAGTTGAAAATTGCCAGCAGGTTCCTGTCACTCCAGGAGCCGTATATCCGGGGGTAGTTTGGGGCACTCCCTCAGGGTCTTGGATCCATTAAAAAGTACCTTTTGGCAGCAGATGAGGTAGGGAGTGAGAAGTAGTGAATAGTGCTTTTTCTTTTCTTTTCTTTTTTAACGTTTATATATGTTTGAGAGAGCGTGAGTGCAAGCCAGGGGCGGGCAGCAACGGAGGCCGGGGACAGGGGCCCAAAGCGGGCTGCAGGCTGACAGCAGAGGAGAGCCCGACATGGGGTTCAAACTTAACGAACCATGAGACCATGACCCGAGCTGAAGTCTTAGCCAGCTGAGCCACCCAGGCGCCCCTGATGGTGCTTTTTCTTGAGAAAAGATGAGGCCCGTGCAGCACTTGGACTTTTAAAACCTTTTCATAAAGAAGTCAGAGCTGTGGACGTTTTCGTTTGAAAATGGCGGGACAAGACAGGTGATGTGAAAATGGGTAATAAGTAGTCTGCAGGTACTCGTGCCTCCCGGTGCATCAGAAATGCGAACACAGAGGCCCGTAAGTATTTCCTGATGGATAAAATTTTTTATGGCTTGAACTTTTAAAAAATAACTTGACAGTTATCTGGTGACTAGAGTGGCAATATTTCCCCGCAGTGAGTTTCTGAGGGCAGCAGGCAGTTCGAAAGAGAATGGTATTTGAGGGCCGTGGTCACGGGCTCTAGCCTGTTTTGTTCTGAGCCCCATTTTCAGTAAACTCACATTCGTGTGTCAGGCCTTCCTTGGGTGTCTGCTGTGTACCCAGCGCACGGTAGGGTGCCTCGGTGACTTAGGAGCCGTGCTCAGGGAGAAGCTTGGTGACACGGTGCCAGCATGGACTCGGGCCCAAGCCAGGCAGGACTGCCGTCTGGCTCCACACCGCCCGCAGCCTCGAGCAAGCCCCTTCCCCCTCTGAGCACCGTGAAGACAACCTCCCTGTTTGCCTGCCGGCGTTCTCGTGTGTGCCGAAGAAGTATTAGATGACAGTGTCTGTCATTGCTGAAGCTCTCGCACTCCGAACTCTTCCTGCTGCCACCGAAGCGTTGAGCACAGAGTATGGCATCAGCACAGAGCGTGTCCTCTGTCATGATTGTTAGCATTTTGTGAACACGTAGACCCGTCTTCCGTCTGTTCCCTCTACAGCACTAGACGGGCAGGCCTCGTGTTTTCTCTCCCCTTTGCTGGTATGACCAGGGTTGGTGGTGGGCGCGGCTTGTAATCAGGGCAGCCTTCAAAGGCCTGTGGCCACTAGAGAGCACTGTGTCTGGTTTATTCTTGGACACACACCTGTCACTTAGGATTTCTTAATGAGTGAACAGAAGGGCAGGCGGGATAAATGAGTGGCTAAATGGGCGGGGGCAGACAGGTGCGTGTGTGTATATTGCGTGTAAGTTGGTGATAATGCAGAATGAGTGATGAATGAGGGCTCCAGCCATCTCAAGGGTTGAGAAAACACCCATGCTCAAAACTCCGGACAATAACCATACAGGAGAAGTGTTGTGACCCCAGCCCTGTACCTGCTGCGCTCCAATTTGCCCTGTTCTCTTCGGCAGATCCTACCTGGCTCTCCACCAATCTGGGCATCCTGACCTGCATCGAGTGTTCCGGAATCCACCGAGAGCTCGGGGTGCACTATTCCAGGATGCAGTCCCTGACGTTAGATGTATTGGGAACATCGGAGCTGCTGGTAATTCTCAAATCGTTGATTTTAAAATGAAAATGAGTGCGCTGAATGCTAAGTTTTCATGTTGGCGTTCAAACCCATGTTGCTTTCTTGCAGTCCTCCTGGGCTGATGGTTGTTGAATTTCGCCAGATGGGTTTGGGCAATTAGAACCTCAGTGATCATTCCTCCTTCTCAGCGACTGGTAGTGGAAGGCACTTTTTGTTGTAAAACCTCGTTCTTAAACGGATAAAGTGAAGTGACAGAAAAAAGGAGAGCTGGGACGGGTGTAGGACGTGGAATACGATGGCGACACAGTCTAGGTCCCCCGTCCTTAAACGCGTGCAGGACGGAGAGCCCAGGGACAGTCGAGGGCTTGTCCCCGGAGTCCCCCGGGAGTGCTGCCGAGTCTGTGGTCACGACGCGGCTCGGGCCTCCAGTGCACTTGCCCCCGGCCCCTTAGTGTTGCTCGTTGGGCGAGATATTGGCCTCTGCTTTTACTGCCTTTGTTTCTAAAGACGCTTTCCTCCTTGGTTCAGTGATGACATGTAAGCCGTGCCATGCGGTGTAGGACACGGGGAGGCTGAAGCATTTCCTGCGAAGTAACGTGCAGAGTATTGAGACCAGCCCCACGGAGGGACAGGCACGTCCCCTGGTTGTTTCGGAGCCACCTAAAACGGAGCTTTTGTGGACTGTTTTCACAGTCCTCGGTTGCTGGTTAAGAAGCAGTGTTTGAAATCCTTGGTGTAGCTGGGCCTTGGGCAGTCAGCATTAAGTGGATGTAGATTGCCATTGATCGTGATGAAGAGAGCAACAGTCTTGACAGGAAATCAATTATTGTGGTCAGTATACCTCTCAAGGGGCCGTAAATTTTATTGATGACTACTCTAGAGCCAGGGTCCGAACTTACAATGCATTTTGAACTATGTTGTCAAATTTTTCTGGTCTTCGCAAAGGATTCCTTTATGGTCTTGAGAGGCGAAGTTGGGAGAAACCAGAGTGAATTCTGGTCGCCCGCTTAGGAACGTCCCCGATCACTTCACGTTACAAACGAAGCTGGCCTCGGGCAGGGGCTTCCTGGTCCCACAATGCCGTTGCTGTTAACGTCCTGATGCACTCAGCCTTCATCGTGGAGCTGTGTGTGCACGAGAGGCAGCCTGCGTAACTGACGGCGGTTAGACTTCAGATCCCCACAGTATATTTTCAAGGAAACACCAGTTCTCAGAAAGCGCTGGTAAACCATGGCACTTGGTCTCCTGCCACGCCGATCCCCTGGAAACAGTGGGAAGTGCTAAGTGATTCGTGGGGACACAGTCATTGCTGATTTTGTGCGAGGCACTTTCCAGACTCTTTACACATATTCGCACATTTGTCCTTCCCTGCAGCCCAGTGACCTTGCTGATTATCCCCACTTCACGCCAGAGGAACCGAAGCTTAATATGTTTTAGCGCACCCAAGGTTATGTAGTT
>PITB01014933.1:0-44385 GCA_004024585.1 Paradoxurus hermaphroditus | reverse complement strand
GTGGGTGGCTTAAACTCAAGACCTGAGCTGAGATCAAATGTTGGACACTTAACCGACAGAACCACCAAAGTGTCCCATATTTCGAGGACACCAGACAAATGTAGTTATGTTCTCCTTTATTCCCAGAGTACTTTATTCCAAAATTTATTCCAACATTTATTGTATTGTTTTGTCATTTGGTTTTATGATGTCTTTCTTCTTGCCTGGATTGTGAGTGCTCCTTTTTTTTTTTTTTTTTTTTTTCCTGATCCAGCAGCTAGAACAGTGCTCAACACATAGAAAATGAAGAATAAATTAATGTGTTGGCACACATAATGAAAACAATGTCTATGAAGTTATGAATGACAAATAGGAATTTAAGTGAGGAGTAGCACCTGTAGCCACGATGCAACATGATGTGGTGATCTCTTGGGAATTACACTGGGCAGGGGGTACACTTGGTCTATAGGTCTCTCCCTGCTGAAATGCAACAGAAACACAGGTGCAAGAGTTGGGGATCAGACTGTCACCAGGTAGAACTCAGTCAGCAGTGGGAAAGTCAGGTTCGCCTGAGCTTGACCGGCTATCTAAAAAGACAAATTCTGGCTATCTAAAAGGAGAAGTTCTTACTGACATCTACTAGTATAAATGCCTAAAGACTTCCTGTCAATATCATTAAGTATGATATTTCACTCTTCCTGTGAGAATGAAGAGTGGCTTGATGCCATTGTGTGTCTAAATATTCATTTATTCATTCATTCACATACAGGTAGGTACAGTGTAGTGGATGAGTTCTAATACGGGAGCACCTAGACTTTAACATTTAAGATCTCGTGATCTTGAGCAAGTCATTTATCCTTTCTGAGCCTCAGTTTCCTCATCTATTAAATATAGGTAATAATAATTCATACTCTGACTGGGTTGCCTCTTGAACACACTAAGCTCCTTCCCTCTTCAGGACCTTTGCACATGCTGTTCTCTTTAGAGTCTTTTCTAACTGGTTTTTTTCTATACATGTTATCCAACACTTATTTTACAAGGAGAAAGGGTTGCATTGAGCATTATGCCAGCTGCTTTATATCGTTTTAGCCTCATGATAACCAAGCAAAGTAAATATTCATGTCCTTAAGAGGACCTCATGCCACCACCCCTTTACTTCTGATGAAATGTAATTTTGCCGCTGCTGAACCACAGAAAGCCAGGCCTTACCATGCTCTTCTTATCAGCCTTCTGGATCGTGTACCCTGTGATGGCTGCATTTCCATCATCCTTTGGTGGTGTCCACGATAGGGCAACATTCTCTCCCCAGACATCCTCAATCTTCACCAGTTGAGGCGGACCTGGACGGTCTAGAGGATGAATGCCTGGCATCATTGTGAGGTCATTTTCCCTCCCAGCACACGCAGTGGTCCTCCACCTTAACGGCGGTTTCGCTTTCTGAGTTTTCCGTTACCCTGGGCAACTGAGATCTGGAAGCAGATGCTCCTCCTTCTGATACAGTGTCAGAAAGTAAATGGTAACCTAACGCTACGTCACAATGCCTGCATCATTCACCTCACTTCATGTCGTCATGTAGGCATTTAATCATCTCACCTCATCATCAGAAGAAGGGCGAGTACAGTATAGTGAGAGATTTTGTGAGAGGGACATTAACTTTTATTATGGTACCTGATTACACTCGATCTGTTTTATTGTTAGTTACTGTTGTTAATCTCTTACTGTGCCTAAGTTATAAATTGAACTCTATCACAGATATGTATGTATAGGACAAAACAGCATACATAGGGTTTGATACTACCCACAGTGTCAGACGTCTGGGAACACGTCTCCATTGATAAAGGGGAGCTGTACTTCACTGCAGGAGGATATTTTAAAATGCCCTTCCTTTGCTGCATTTCTCCCCACATTTCTTTCACCATTCTTAAACTTCAGGGGAGTGGAATGCACTCCAGCGAAGCTCATCTGGGAACTCTTGACTTTTATCTTCATGGAAAGACAAGGATTTTGAAAGGATAATTTAAATGAAATGTCAAACCTCATCAAGCTTCCCTCCAAGGGCAGGCTACTGGCAATGAATCGCAAGGCTACACTGCCTAATGGGAAATGTAAGCAGACCCTGGGCTCCAAATCTTAGAGGCCATCTGGGCCCAGCATCTCTGGCATTTGGTGTGAGTCGCGGGGGCCACAGCCTGTGAGTGGGTTCCTCTGTGGTACCCAAAAGGCGCCTTTAACGGGCATGAAGAAAACTTGTTTTATCTCTCTGCCAACATTAAATTTGGAACAAATAAAATAACTAGAATAATAATGGTTATTATTTATTGACCACTTTGAGTGTGCAAGCAATGTCCCGAGCAGTTAGAACTACCCATTAAAGTAACTACATGGCAAAGGAGAAAAGTCCTTCTGTGTGTTTCAGAGGGCAAGTGCTGTTCCAGGCCTAGGGACTCCCATTAGAATGGAGCCCAACCAGGTCCAAGGGTACAGGGTAGCCTCAACACTCCCCTTAACTTAACAAAAATCAAGAAGGGTTAGCCAGGAGGAAGAGAGTTCCTAGCTTAAAGGGCATGAACTTTCAGCCAACAGGAAGTTGCTCCTTTAGTGAGAAAACTCCTAGTTTCAGCAAATTTGCTGACCTATAAGAACAAAAATGACTGGACTGGAAACAAGACTTCTCTAGCTATGCTCTTAAATGTATTTCCTTGCATTGCAAAAATTATAGAACAGTACAAGTGAGAGGGGTCCATCTGTGAGAGACCCTCCCTCTACTCCCTAACTCTGGACAGAAGTAAGAACTATACTTATTTATTTATTTATGTATTTATGTATTTATTTACTTACTTACTTACTTACTTATTTAGACAGGAGAGTGAGTATCTAGCCCTGTAGGATCTACCAATTTAGCATTTAACTATTTAGGCACATCTTCCTTACATTTAATAAAAAGTCTTCACTCTCCATTAAAACTGTATTAGTTGAAAATTTTAGGTGTGGTAGGAAACATGTTAAACTACGGTTAGAATCTGCTATGTTTCTTATGTAAGAATTCAAAACAGGAAATAGTTTCACCATCAAGGAGTTGAGAAACAGAATAAGAGGGAACTGGATTATAAAGCAGTACAGATGGTTTGCACCAAAAGGTACATGTATTAATTTTCTTTAACATATATGCCCTAAGTCTCCAATGATTAGTCTTTCTAGTAAGAAAAAAGGTATTTTGAAATACTCACGAATCTTACCAATGTATCTTTTATTTTTAATTCTAAAAAAAGAATTTTATGGAAAGCCAGTCTAACAAAAATTCTTACTCTTGCCTTCATGACAAGGGCAATTACGTTCTTCCAAACCTACCAACGATCTGGATATCGATTGAGGCCGTTTCCACGAATTTTTCCACTTTGACTTGCAGATCGTATTTCCCAGAGTGACTCCTCTCTGCTTTTCTGATAAATATGATTGTATCAGTCTCAGAGTTGCGAATGTTTATTTGATTCTTATCAATTTCTGCACCATCTTTCTTCCAAGTTAATTCTGGCCTTGGTTTTCCCTGAAAAGAAAGACAGGAAAAAGTAGAGGGGGAGGGAAAAGAGCCGGTCTCAAGATTTTTTTTCAGTATTACAAAAAATGACAGTTGCTGACCCCATTCTAGGCAAGGCTGGAGACAGTCTGGTGGTCGGCGACTGTGGCAGAAACAGTAAAACTCGCATTGCCTGCTGACTGCATTCTGTGTGCTAGGCACTACATCAGGTACATGAGGTTTACCATGTCCTTTAATCTTCACATCAAGATAATAAATGTCAGTATCCCCATTTTTTGGATAAAGGAATTAAGTGACTTGCCCAAGGCCTTACGGCTTAAGTAAGGGCCGGAACCGGGTCTTCCTGCCGGGTCTCTCTAGCTCCAAAGCCTGTAGAACACAGCGTAATGGTTAAGAACATGGGCTCTGGGGCCCTGGAGTCTGTATTTGGATGTTGACTCTACCTCTTAATATCTGTGTGACCTTGGGCAAGCTACTTAAGCTCTCTCTGCCTCAATCTCCCAATCTGTAAAATGAGAATAATGACAGTATCTATCTCACAGGATGGTTATAAAGACTGAAGTTCTTTTATTATTATTATTATTATTTTTAATTTCTTTTTAATGTTTATTTATTTTTGAGAGAGAGAGAGAGAGACAGAGCATGAGCAGGGGAGGGGTAGAAAGACAGGGAGACACAGACTGTGAAGCAGGCTCCAGGCTCCAAGTTGTCAAGCACAGAGCCCAACGCGAGACTTGAACTCACGATCCATGAAATCATGACCTGAGCTGAAGTCTGATGCTTAACCAACTGAGCCACCCACGTGCCCCAAGACTGAAGTTCTTAAAGCTTCTGCACACTACATATGTGCTTTATAATTATCTAAATATACATGATATTATTCCACTCATTTCATACCACTCATTTCAGACTTGTCTATGATTCTCTCTCTCTGCTCTTTCTAGCTGCTGAAACTATTCTTTAACAGCAGGCTTTGAGGGATTATAACCTCATCCAAAGACAAATGTTTCAGTTTATATTACAGAGGAACTTCCTAGGATTTTCAAAGACCCAGGTTCACCCGGCAGACAGGGAGCAAAGATTAATTCAGTCGGATAAGGCATAGCTTTCCTTTGGGCTCTTAACATGGCTTGTTGATAGGTTATGGTAAGGAATGGGAGAGACCCACATCAAACCCCTGCCTACAGAGCTTGAAGAATGGCTGGGATGCTTAGACTTGCACATGGGAAGTAGAGAATGATACTGTTAAAGGTAAGGAGGATGAACAGCTCCAGGTCTCATTTCTGTAAATGTACAATTTGCTTTAGCTACTGGGGGAAAAAAACAGAGTTTTCTGGTAACATATGCAGTGGAAAAAAAAAAAAAGTACTGGAGTAAGTGTCCACAGACATAGACTCTGCTCTTGGCAGTGCCATTTACCTGTGTGACTTTGCAAGTCACTTAACTTCTCTGAACATTAGTTTCTTCTCTTGTCAAGTGGTGGTAAGGAAATCTACCCTTTCTGCCTCACAAGGTGTTTTTAGGGTCAAACGAGATGTTCATGAGAATTCTTGAGTTTCCTCAAATAGATAAACATGACACAATGGTCTTATAGCCCCCTTCTGGGCAGCTAAGCAGCCCCTGGGATGCCACACCTGTGAGGTCCCTGTTCTCATGGTCTTTCCTCCCCGCAGACACAGCGTCAGAAGCTGGGCACACGGACTCCCAAGATGTGGGAATTAGGATTAGCATTAGCAGTGGACATGGTGCAAAAACTGGAGATTTTGCACCCCAAGTTCAGCAGCCCCAGTCCAGCCCACTTGCCTGCCTGGTACCAACTCCCAGTTTTATTTGAGGCTGTGTGGGGAGAGAAGTGGGAGGAATCTTGCTAAGCTACCTCTTTCCTCCCCTGCCCTGTTTACACTCAAGTCCTCCTTGGCTTTTGTTCTGATTTCACACCCTTTATGTAGAAGGTAATCACCTCTTCAAGCTGCAGCCCCTGGGTGCAATGAGGGTGGCTAGATGGCTGTCCTTTAGCTTGCTTATCATGGGAGCTTGGGTCTGAATGAGCTGTATGTGTATGTTCAAATGTTTGCAGAGGCCTAAATTCTAATTCTAAAGCCATGGTGTCTGATATAATAGCCACAAGGCTGTTTAAACTAAAACAAATTAATATTAAGGAAAATTAAAAATTAATCTTCCCAGTTGCACTATTTCCAAGTTTCCCATTTCAAGTATTCAATGGCCATATTTGGCTGGTGGCTGCCGTACTGGACATTGAACCTGTGAAACATTTCAACCATTGCAGAAGGTTCTATTAAATAGTGTTATCTACGGGCCCAAAAGGAGTCAGACAAGTAATGGGGTGGTGGTACAGTGTGTGTGTGTGTGTGTGTGTGTGTGTGTGTGTGTGTGTGTATGAGACCAAAACTGATTATTATAGGTGAGGCTTGGTCAGTCTTGTAAACAACAGATTCTTTTTTTGCTGGAGCCATGATTAACAGTGTTTGCATCTTTCAGTTAGTGGCATTGAGATTTCAACATACAGTTATCCCTCTTCCTTTGGTTTGGGGTAATCACGGGAAGTAAGCACATGTTGTTTTCCTGAATATTACACCAAGAACTTCACTTAAAATGAAGACCAGTTTTACAGATATACAGGGCCAGAAAGAATCTTCAAGCATTTCTTGTTTTGGTATGTCCTTGATGTCTCCTCTCTGCCCCACTGTAGTCCCCGGCTTCAGACGAGTTCAAGCTAGGTGTCATTTGTCTCATGCAGAAAGAACATCTATCAGTTTGATAGATTTCTCAACAAGCACAAGATTGTTTAATCACTCCCCAGATCTCTTGCATTACTTATCTATTTTCCCTCTGAGGAAATCCTGGATTGTGATGAATTTAAATGCTAGAGTATCTGTCTCTACTTCTTAAACACCCCAGCATTGAAAAGAGAAAGGAAGTACCCCTGAATTATTACCTGGAAAGGAATAACCAGATTGACAGCTTCTCCAACTCTGCGGATATAGGTTTGCTTCAGGTGCCTTGGGATGCGGATCTTTGGAGCCTCTGAGTGAGGGCAGAACAGCATAATTTTGTGATCAGTAGTGTACACTGGAAATAGCCTTACATAAGTATGCTGACATGAGAGCCACCAGGATATTCTTGTACTGATGTCTGTACAGTAAAATCTTGGCTGTGCCATTAACACATTATGTACAGTAACTTTGTAACTTTGGTTCCAAATGCTTTCTTCAAGCAGAGATATTTTCACAGTTTGCCACAACAAAATTTATCCTTGACCTTCTTGATTTTATGGCTACTTCCTATTTTTACAGTCATTATAAGTCTAAAGCAACTTTATAGAAAAACACCAAGTTTTCTCTTAGGACTTTGTATATATTTTTCAGTTTCTAACAGCAAGTGTATTCTCCAATGAATGTTCCACAAAAGATCCACAGGTACCACATTAGCTGATAGGAGAGCCCATTTTTCTCACCAGAAAAAAAAATGTTCAACAGCTAGCACTTGTTATTTAGGTAGTTCTGTTGGAATTGGACAGTAACTTTCTCTCCATGTGGCTATGAGGTACCTAATAGGTGCTCCTAGCCCACCATGTATTAATGTTCATTAATTAAACATCATAAAAATACTAGAGTATATTGTTGCAAACCCATCAGAAGCAGGGAGTCAAAGGCTCATAGGCTCACAGAGATGAAACAAGTGTCATCACTTGAGGGCTTAGTATGTGGCAGACACTTGGCTAAATACTTTTGATGAAGGGACTAATTTAAACCTCAAGGCCACCTTGTAGGATAGTACAGTTTTACTTTATGATAAAGAAACAGAAGCATAGGAGGTTGAGTAAAATGCCCTTGGTGACACCGCCAGGATTAGAACCTTGAATCAGCCTTTGGGATGGCTGGGTGGTTCAGTCAGTTAAGCATCTGACTCTTGATTTCAGCTCAGGTCATGATCTCATGGTTCGAGAGTTTGGGTCCTGCATTGGGTGAGCTCAAGCCCCGCTTCGGGTGAACATGAACCTCACTTTGGGTGAGTCATGCTTCTCTTTCTCTCTGCCCCTCATGGGATTCTCTCTCTCTCTCTCTTATTCTCTTGCTCACTTGTGCCCTATCTCTCGCTCTCAAAAAAAAAAAAAAAAAAAAAAAAAGAACCTGGAGTCAGCCTTAAGTGCCTATGCTCTACTTAGAAGCAGGGACTTTGGAGTTGGAGATCTGAGTTTGAGTCCTGACTCTGATATACAGTAGTTCTGGTTTCAGACTCCTGTTCCATAAAATAGGGATGATGAAAGCATCTAATTTGTACAATCGTTGTGAGGATTAATGGTTGAAAATAGTTTGGGTTCAATAAACTTTAGGAGATGATGATGATGATGATGATGATGATGATGATGATTACTAATTTTTGGGATTGGAAGAGAACTTGGAAATCCCGTAACTCCCTAAGTTTACATATAATGAAAAGGAGACTCAGCTAGATTCTGTAGTAAACTAAACCATCATCATAATAAAAGTTAACACATACTGAGAGCTTATTATGTAGCAAACACTCTGTGAAGCAGCAACATGGATCAATATATTTAATTCTAATAGCCTTTTGATGTGTCAAGTACTGTTAATTAAAAAATTTTTTTAATGTTTATTTTTGAGAGAGAGAGAGAGACAGGTTATGAGTGGGGGAGGGGCAGAGAGAGAGGAAGACACAGAATCTGAAGCAGACTCCAGGCTCTGAACCCGACATGGGGCTCGAACTCACGAACAGTGAGATGATGATCTGAGCCGAAGTCAGACCTTTACTGACTGAGCCACCCAGGCACCCTTGTCAAGTACTATTATTACCTCTGTTTTGCAGATAAAAAAAAATTAAGACTTAGGAATATCAAGTCTCTTATTTTAGGGCACATAGCTAACAAATGATGGAAACAGGATTCAACTTAAAAAAATTGGCTTCAGAATCTATTAAGAAAATGTGCACTCTTCATGCTTTCTGGCATCCATCCATCCATCCATCCATCCATTCATCCATCCATCCATCCTGTAACTCATTCCCAATTGTCTGTGGCAGACATGGTCTAGAACTCAGATATCCAGGCCCCCAGTCCAATGTTCTCTCCCCTGGAACAGCAACTCTCAAAAGTATGGGTCTCAGTATTCTAACACGCTCTTAAAAATTATCAAGGACTCTTCTCAAAAAAGCAATTTCTCAGCTTCTGCTTATGTGGGACTATCAATATTTACTATATTAGAAATTAAAACCGAGATTTGAAATATCTAGTAATTAATTTAAAAATAATAACATTTTAACAGCATTATTTTATATTTTAGCAAATCTATTTAATGTCTGACTTAACAGAGGATATCTGGAGTCTCCTATTTGTTTCTGCCTTCAGTCTGTCGTAATGTGTTGTATTGGCTGAAGTCATTTAAATGAAGAAAATCTGGCTTCGCATAGACAGGAGAAATATTTTAATAAACTTTTAAGGCAATTATGGACTTCCTTTTTGATTCTACACTAAAACATGATACATTGTAATTTCTTTTTTTAAAATATTTTTTAATATTTTTTAAAAATTTATTATTGAGAGACAGAGAGGGACAGAGCATGAACATGGGAGGGGCAGAGAGAGGGGGAGACACAGAATCTGAAAGAGGATCCAGGCTCTGAGCTGTCAGCACAGCTGACGCGGGGCTTGAACTCACAAACCGTGAGATCATGACCTGAGCTGAAGTCGGACACTTAACCCACTGAGCCACCCAGGCACCCCACATTGTAATTTCTTAAAGGTGAGCTGCGATGTGGAAACTGAAGCCACTTCAATTAACTTTTCATACTCTGTTACATTAAAATCCACTCATCTGTCTTACATTTTTAACGTACATTTTCCCCATGCACATTTTTAATGGAAATTATCGCTTCACCAAATTACGTAGATCTTCCAAATGTTGACGTATTCCTTTATTCAATATAAAAAAATTACATTTGTTAATATCTGCCTATTTCATGACAAAAGTTTTTAAGTGTTGAGAGCCATCAAGTCCATGGTGGTGGATATAAGTTTCCCAAAATTTCAATTTTTTGCTTGAAAGCTCACCTTTTACATTGAAAGGCTGACAACCAAAACTCTTAGTTGCTTTCTTCAAAGTGACAGGCTCATTACATTCGTTTTCTTAAAAATGCCTGCCAAGTAGCCATTTTTTCAAGTAAAATTTTGTGAGAAAAGTCACCAGTTCAGCCTCTTGCTCAGTGGTACAGGCGCCATTTCTACAGACAACCACTGTGCTATAGCATGCAGTGGGAGGTCTTTATACATCCTTTGCATTTCACTGCCACGTATAGGTAGGAAAAATGTGTACTCAAGGACCAAGGTTTAATAAAATGAATAATTTTTATGCTTCAGCAAGAACATGCCAAGTCAAAGCCGGCCCTTTGATTTTAACTATGAGTGCAAGGTGGTGAGGAAGCACTAGTCTGGTTCAGTGGCACTGACTTGACCTGTGCTGAGGCACCTGCAGTTTTACTCGCCATCGCTTCTGCACAGTCAGGGCAGATGTCAAACGCTGAAACAGGCAAATAATGCATTCGTCTCATCATGAAGATGGTTCTGGCCTCACAGACCCATCGGGCCACGTTGCTGCTGTGAGCACCCCTGCATTCATGCTCCCTCTCTTTGTGGGTGCAGGCAGCTTCGCAAAAGCCAGCTCAGAACCTGGCCAAGCTAACTAGCTGGTCCTCATACCAAGTTAAGGACCCTGAGCTGACCTCCACACTGGTGAAAAAGAGCCGTTTTGTTCATTTCTAACTCCCAGTGGCCATTAACAATACATCGAAGGAGTGACAGCAAAATAGGTGGTTTTGAGAAAGAAAGGGGGTAAAAAATAAAATCAAATAATGTGAAATGGAGACAAAATTTTGAAAGCCTTGCCACTTACCTATGATTTCCTTCACCAGGATGGGCTGGGAGTAGTATTTGGGCTCGCTGGCGCCCGCGGCATTCACAGCCTTCACGCGGACAAAGATCCTTGCATCTGTAGGCAGACCTGTGATGGTGAACTTGGTCTTTTCGATCAGATCTGTGTTCGCAACTATCCAATCCTCAGCTAAAATCCATAAAAGAAAAGGACAAGAAGGAGAAATGGTGTTTAGTGAAAAAAAATCATCCTAACTGGTACAGTCAACTCCAAACTAGTATTTTACTCATAATTAAATCAGCTGGAGGAAATATGATTTTGGTCTGGACTCACACTACATGGGTAGGCATTTTTCATGTTTAAATGAAAAATGGCCTAGAATGGCTAATGTAAATAAACAGGAAGAAGGATAATCAGATTGTGCTATTTCTGAAAAACCTTTTATTCGGGATGCTAAGATACTAGAGTATCTGGAATTCTTGGGGACAGTTACTATGATTCAGGATACCGAAGTGATATTAGAGCACCCTGAATCACAGTAACTGTCCCCAAGAATTTTGTAG
This sequence comes from Paradoxurus hermaphroditus, assembly GCA_004024585.1. NCBI lineage: Eukaryota > Metazoa > Chordata > Mammalia > Carnivora > Viverridae > Paradoxurus > Paradoxurus hermaphroditus. The sequence continues at coordinate 33,403 of PITB01014933.1, read as the reverse complement.
CAGTTTTACCCCAACTCAGTTTCATAAGGATTGCCATAATCATGACATTTAGCCATCTACATATGTTAAAGAGAGACACAAACCTTTATAGTCATATAATCTCTCTGTTTTATCTTAGCTGGTTTTTTCTTGGGAGGCACTCATATGCGCATAGGGAGTCTGATCACACTCCCATTTAGGAATACAAGGAGCTAATATCCACGCAGAGAGGAAACACAACTCTGGAGACAAGGTCTCATAAGGAGTTGGCATAATTCGTTCACTTCAGTCAAAAATGATGACACTTTTTAAAGGTTTTGGTAGCTTTGTCTATAACGTCAAGAGAATGTAAACCCAGCATTCAGGGGTTGCAAATTTTTCAACTTCTAAAGTTTGTATGCATTATGCCCATGGGGTGGGGTGGGGGGGGAAGGCTTGGATTCCACATTATTAGCTCACTGCCTGCCCACCCCCTTGATCTCTAAGGACTTTGTCATGTGTGGGTGGTAGGTGTACTTCATGCTTGGTCATGGAACATTCCCAGAAACTGTATCATATAGTAAGAAAGTTTGAAAGCTTTCATAGAATACTTTACCTGGTAGGTCATATGCAGCCTCCCCATTTTCATCAGACTGTTTTGCTGATGTACCTTTGAGAATCCGTCATTAAAATTAATTAAAGACACCCACTTTCACACCAGAAGAATATTGTATGAGTAGTCAGCATTCTCTGTTAGTAAAGTATGCAAAGTATGCAAAGATATTTGTCTTCAGAGCAGTGACGGAAGAGACCAAGCACATTGGGGTGGGGGTGGGAGTTCCTCAGGAGAGCCACAGCCTGCTCTGTTCAGACCATGGGTTTTTTCCTGAGGCATCTGCCACAGAGAAGAAGAGGAGAAAAGAGGCTGGGCACCTCCAGCTGTAGGAACAAGAGGTAGAGAGGAACAAAGCAAGACCCTGAAGAGAAAGGAGGAGCGGGTCCTGGACTCCACAGGGGAGCAGCACACAGTGGAACAGTCTATCTTTTCATCTGTCCTTGCGACCCCAGCCAGAGAGGGTCCTCCCAGGTACCCAGGGAACACAGCACTTTTGCTATGGTGTTCAATTGTCACAGTCAGGATAAAGCCAGCCCTGTCTTCCCAGCAGCTCAGGAGGCAGCCTCTGGTTGCCATGACAATGAGCTCTGCAGTCCAAAAAACACATTGAGCCTGTCTGGGTCCCTGCGCTCCACATGGCTGGAGGGAATGTTGCTGGCTCATGGCGTGGTCGTGGGTATATCATGCTGGTTTGGGATGATGCCTTTCTGGTTATAAGGAGAGGAGCAGGGGAGTGGAACCCCTCAGAACCTTCTCCTCTCTCTTATCTTATCCCTTCTAGGAGTATCTGGGAGAAGGAGCAGGAAGCCAAAATATCCTGGTGGCTGCAAGGGCATGTAGATGATAAAAATTACTTAAGGACATTGAGAAAGAGATACATCTTTAAGCCAATGGTCAGGTTGGGAGCCACTGTGCTGATATTTTCGTACTGAAGAGACAGTTGATGAGAAAGGAAAAAGAGGAGACAGAAAACGAGCTTGAAATAGTGAAGAGCTAGCAAAGGAGAAATTTCAAGAGAAGACAGGACGAAACAAGATCAGAGGGGAACAAAAATAGCCCACACCTTCACATCTGAACTTTAATTGAGGAAAACAGAGAAAGAAAATGGTGTCCAGGGGATGGGGAAGGAATACGAAAGTTATTTGATACATGAGGAGAATTTTTAAGAAAGAAAAGAAAGAGCTAGAGTGAAGGAAGAAAACAAAGAAGAGTAATGTGCTGCAAGCATTTAAAAAAAAAACAAAAACAAAAACAAGAGAAAGGCAGAGTCAAAACCAACACACCATCTTATAAAAGAAAGAATTCTCTTACAGAATAAAACCTGACATATCTAAAAGCATTAAACACTACAAAAAATTAGTCTGGAGGACAACAGCCATTAAAAAGAATGAAGAATAGGGCAGCCACATAAAGAAAGAAAAGACTGCAAGAAGAAAGATATACACGTTATGAAAGAACTTCCATAGAAAGCTAATTCCAAAACGTTATGTGGCAAAATATATACATAATAATGACTGTGTACATATACATATGTATATACCTGTATACATATGTATCTACACAGATCACACACAAAATCATGTAAAATACACTTCGTTGTATTTTATCTAAGGTGGGTAACATCAAAATGACAGCCATCTATCATTTTGCTGTATCTTCTTACTTTTTAAACCTATCAGAAAGAAAAGAGTAAAGAATTTGCTCTGTTTCATACATACACAATTGTCCGTGCTCAGCAGCCGTATCACATGTAAGATGGGGAGATTCTGCTGGCGGGTGATAGAAATAACAGAGTGGAGTACTCATGAGGTTTTGAAATGGGGGGAGGAATGGAATGGGAATAAACTGTATTCTGAAGCACTCGAGAATTTACCATTTTGCATTAGTGACACTACCCCCACCCATGCTAGGATGCCAGGGAACATTCTCATAATGTCCCCACTAGTTTTGGTTAGTGGCTTTCTGAGCCCTCGAGAAATGAAGCAGAGTGATCCCTGAGCAGAGCACATGTCAATGCAATGATTCCCAGGACGCCTTGTCCCCTTTCGTCTTGTTCCCTCCCAACCAGCTCCAACGATGGTTTCCAGGGATGACCCAATCCAGGGGCCTGGGATTTCCTTTTCCACAGCTTTCTCTTCATTGAAAGTTTCTTCTCCACAGAGGTTTTCCTCCTGGGAGGGGACCTTTGTAGTCACATTCCTGATTTCCCAAATGTGCCCGGTAGTCTCTCTTTCCTTCAGGTAAGATTCACATTAAAGTTTGGAGTCCAAAGAGTTTTCTCGGAGGCTAAATCTTGGCCTATCATTTGTGGAGATATGTCTAAGCTTCCCTGGTGGGTTGTTTACCTACCTCATGTCAAGTGAAGCCTGGGTTCAAACTGGGGTAGCCTTATTCATCGATTTTCAAATCATGACAAGCAGGACACCAAAAACACAAGAGGCTTTCAGTGAATTTCACATCATTTTTGGTTTTAGGTACACTCTGGCCCATATCTTCTTGTGTCATTTTCTCTTTGTCTATTATTTCTATCAATGAGTTCTTTGCCTGTTTCTCTTCTCCTCCTAAATTTCAGTGATTAAATTTTATATACTGAGACACGTTCCTGAAACCTACTGCTTTCTCCCTCTGGGATTTAACCCTGCTTCCTTTAAACAGTGAAAGTTGTCCTTAATTCTTCTTCTTCTTCTTCTTTTTTCTTTAGGAAGGCAGGGGATGATCACCAGGTAGCCAAATATATAGTCTCTCTTTATGACCCAGAAATAGGCAGCTATTTTGATAGCTGCCCTCTGCTCTGTAAAGGGTTTAGAATGTTCAACTTGCTTCCTCCTAACTAGACTTTTATTTTGCTTGGTGCAATTTAATTCCACCAATTCAATAAGTGGAAATCCCTGAAGTTTTGTCAGAATCCCTTCCTCCTATATCTTAGACTTACCGTGTTTTCTGATCTGGCGGCCTGTCTAGGATATTTTCAAGATCTCCATTTGTTAGCATCAAGTGCCAAAGAAGGGCTAAATTTTTATCCACCTTAGAAGGAAGACTTTTGCTTGTTGTCATTTTTGGTAGGAAGGAGAAGAGTTCCCAAGAATGATAACAAAAGAAAAGGGGGAGTATCTCACCTATTGACGATGGTATTCATTTTAACTATGAGTTGTACTTACTTCCTTCAAAGCAATACTCTAGCACATAGCCATCTAAACCTGCTGCACCGATCTGATCTGGAGGCCGCCACTTCATTGTGACAGTGGTGTCAGTTACAGAGTCAACAGTCAGAAGAGTAGGAGGGCTGGTTACAGCTTCAGAGATAGAAGAAAGAAAGAAAAGAAAGAAACAGAAGAAATTATTAACTATGGTGTTACAGCACAAGCTGTGATAAAATGAGTTATGATACAAATAAAAATATACACAGAGGCCTATGTCTTAATAAAATTCAGTGAAGACTCCTTGAGCATAAGCTGTGTGGAAGGCAAAGATCTGCTAGGCATGGAAAATTTTAGAAACGCTGCCATACTCTCTTTCCAATTTGGGAGGTTGGTGTGAGAAGCTGGGAGGCCCAAGGAAGTTGAAAAAAGTCAGAGTTTGAGATCTAATGATCCAGAGTAAACTTCCCATAACTCTCTAATTTTAAAGTGTAAACTCTAATACTAAATCTTCTTTCTATTGAAAAAAAGTAGTACTTCACTACCATAAAAGAGTAGAGACATTTTATCTTCTGTTTCTTTGCTTTTACTGAACTGACTTTGTTGGTTCATTAGATAACATTTAAGGTATGATTGTAAAGCAAAGAGACATGTTTCAAGTGTGCTTTGTAGAAGTGGTCTCTGTTTTAGTTTTCGTGTTTACACCTAGGTCCTGGGTTATACCTTCCGAAGGACAAATGGGGAGTGGGCATGAGGGCTCAGCTACATGTTTTCCGTGAGAGCAGCAATCGGATCCACCTACAGCTCTCACTGGAATTCTCGTAATAAATTCCAGGGTCTACACTACAAAGACATTCAATTCTACCAAAGTTGTTTTTCAATTTCTTAGACAGAAAATTGCCCCTAACCACCTCCAACCTTCTGCTCACCCACCACTCTAAGGAACCCCCAGGTCTGCTCCAGTTAGAGGTTGGAAGGGAGCAGTCACAAGTCAGGGCAATGATTTCCGTGACAGAGACACATCTCTCTTGACTCACCCAAAGGAACAAAAGGCTTGGAAGGCATACTGGGCTTGGAGATGCCAATGGCATTGACCGCAAAGATGCGGACCTCATAGGCCACACCTTCAATCATCTTCTTGGGCTCAAAAGTTGTTTCTTTGCAGAGATCAAAATTTAGTCTCATCCATCTGGAGCTTTGTTTCTTTTTCCTCTCAATAAAGTATCCTGTAGGTGACACAAAACGGAAACTAAGGTTTTTCCATGGATTCCAAAATGAAACTTTGTCAGATATAAGAATTCATAAAATCCCTAAGTAAAATAGTCAGGTGTGTATATATTTTTAAGCCACCTTATTCCATCAGTTGTTTGGGAGAAATTATGGGGAAAACAAACATCAACATCATAGGATATAGATAAAAATAATAGGACTAGAAAAAAATTAAAATTGTACAGGAAGAGAAGAGAGAAAAATAAATCACAGCTATGTAGACCATAGAAATACCATTGTTATAGTTGAGTAATAGATTTGGCTATAAGTCTAAACAATATAGGTAAGAAGAGGGAAAACTCACTTTTGTGAGTTTCAAGTAGAAAAAATTCTTGTTCCACAGGGAGGCAAATTCTTCTAAGCATTTATCTCTAAAAAAAATTTCTTCATAAACATAATTCTATGAAACTAGATATTTTCTGACTAGAACAATTTAAAGTTAGACTTATAGATGTTAAAACTAGATATTAAATGTAGATGTCAAAAAAGAGAATAGGCAGTCATATGATATTCATCAGTTATTTAAATCTCAGGTACTTACAGAGAATCCCAAAATATATTTCAAATTGAATGGATATTTAAAGTCATAGAATAGGTTTCCTTCTACATGCAATATTTTTAAATGTGCTCTGTACTAGTAAGCATAAAGCTGACTCCAGCTCCAATGGTGGGTCCACAGACTGGCTAACATGCAGTTACCTAAGATTGGGGACCCTCCATCATAGACAGGAGGCTCCCAGTTCATGATGCACCAGTCATCTCCCACATCTGTCACATTCGGTGCCACCGGAGGGTCAGGGATGTCTATAGAAAACAAAAAAATGGAACATAATAGAATAGGAAAAGTTAAAATAAAATAAAAAATAAAATAAAATAAAATAAAATAAAATAAAATAAAATAAAGAGTAAGTGAGAGCACAAGAAGAATGTTAATTGGAAAATTAGTTTTTGGTGATAATCATAGAAGCAGTGTTTTTTTCTGAATACTTTTCCATGTTTACCAAAATGCATATAGTAACTAATCTGGGCAAAAAGTCATGCTCCATATGGAATAAGGGAAGGTGAGCCCAATAAAGATAAATATAATTATGTATTCAAGTCCTTTAAACTAGTGTCACAACATTAGAGAGCGAGCCCCATATGGAGCTCAAGATACTAGTCCTTTACCTTGAAAACGGTAACCAAGAAAGTATCAGAGGTGATTTTGTGTTGTGTTTTGTTTTTAACTACAAAGTGAACTTAAGCAGAACTGAATCAAGAACCAATTGTCGTAAATCAGTTGGAAGAATCAAGATGTTCATTGGTAGAAATCCAAGTCAAAAATGGCAAGTCACCATATCTTGTTAACATAGTTCAGTGTCTGATAAAGTGACTTTGGTTTCTGGTCCATTTGAAATATGTTTCTTAAGGGAGAAATAAAGTGAGATGAAGAGATCATGAGAGCTTGGACCACCAATAATCTGCTGGACTCATTTCACTTGGGTTCAGGCTTAGGAAAAATGCACTTAAGTGCTCATCTAAGGACTAACACAAAGCTTGCTCTTCTCCAATGATTGTGATGTTGGAAATTGTTTAGCAGTTGTTTCAATGACTTCAGAGGGAACTGAAATGGAATATGACTGTGGAAAGCTAATGACCAGCAACCCCAAATGGCTAACCTTAATTATGCATTCCTGCAATTGGACCTCTAGACAAGAAAAAAGAAGACTAAGAGAAAGGAAGGGGAAGAAAAGGAAGGGAAGGGAATGGAGAAGAGAGACGGACAGAAGAGGAAAGGAATGGGAAAGGTAGAAAAAGAACGATGATGATTTATAAAATATAGCTATATGTGTTTTATTTGTTGGCTATCCAGAAGAGTTGAGAGAACCAAGAGCTGGCAAAGTCTACTGTGGATATGGACATGTCAGCTTGATTCTAGAAGTTTGTTGACCCAGAGGACTCACCCACAACTTTAATCTTGATGCTTGCGTGTGCTTCCCCAGCTTCATTTTTCAGATTTATGTGGTAAACACCAGAGTCGTCTCTTTCAGCGACATCAATGACCAGAGTACTGCTGTCAGGGTAGTTTTCTGCTCTTATCCGGCCGCTGCCCTCCATAATAGCCTAGGGAGGAGAGAAACAAAATACGGCATGACCTATATGAAAAGGACTATTTCAAAGTGCCTTAGAAGCTTAAGCTGGATGTGGTGCTAACACCTAAAATACATGTTTTTAATGTAATTCTCCACCAACCCTAAAGATAAAGGTGTTAATATCCCATATTACAGGAGGAAGCTGTAGCTCAGGGTCACACGACTAACAATGAGAAGAACTGTGATTTGTCTCCAAAGTCCACTGACCACAAACCCACCAAAAAGAAAGTTGGAGGATTAAAAATAGTGTAGAGTGTTATTTTAGTAGAGGAGTCTCTTTGTATGTGAAATTAGAATATTTAAGAACTAATCATGACTTGCTTATTTCTTTATGTGTCTTGAAAATTTAGAAGTACTGAAAAGGGTTGAAGAAGACCACGATGCCAGTTTTCCAAACAAGTTATTGAGTATTGAGTTTTCCCTTCCAATAGGACATGAAAGAATGAACATCTAATTCCAAAAGTAAAGAAGAGTGAGGTTGGGCCTTTCATTGTATTTTCTTTTGTTTTCTCCTTCTCATCCTCTTCGTCCTCCTTGTTCTCCCCCTTTTCTTCTACCTCACTTCTCTCTTTCTTAAACCAGAAATTTAAAGTAGCATTTCACTTTTCTGATTTGTAGGTCATGTCTCCTATATGACAATGAATAGCCAGCATACAAAGAGAAAAGACTGAGAAGGTCAAGGTAATTTAGAAACTGGGTAATTTTCTAACAACTATTCAATTAACTCTTTACTCTTTTATGTCTTGATTAGGACTCATAAGTCTTCAATAACACGAGATTTTGAGAGTAATAATAATACTTGGGATAGTTTTAATAATTCTTCTGTTTTACAATAGAACAAAATTTTCTCATATTAGCCAAATTCAAATCTTAAGATTATAAAAGATCTGCTTTATTTTTAATGTGAAAAGAAAATAGAGTGGTGTTACATTATCTTCCTTAGTTTTCTATATTTTGCTTGCTTGTCTGTTGTGTTATATAATTTACATAGAGTAAAATTCATACTTTTTAGACAGAGTTTTATGAATTTTGACAAATTTGTGTGATTGTGTAACTACCACCACCACAATCAAGATACATACCATTTCCATGACTCCCAACAATGTCCCCATGTTCCTTGACAGTCAACTCATTCACTCCCACACTCTGGTTCCTGGCAAACACCAATCTGTTATTTATCTCTCTAGTTTTCCTTTTTCCAGAATATTCATATAAAAGACTCAAACAGTATGTAGCCTTTTGAACCTGTCCTCTTTCACTTAGCATGACACTCTTTAGATTCATCCATGTTACTGCGTGTATTGCTAGTACCTTCCTTTTTACTGTGGATTAGTATTCTATCATATACTCCATGCTCAGTTGGCTTATGCATGTACAAACTGTATGTTTGTACAACTGGACTTTTTGGTTGTTTCCAAGTTTTGACAATTATAAATAAAGCTGTTATAAACATTCATGTACAAGTTTTGTGTGGACACGTCTTCATTTCTCTAGGGTAAATATCTAAGAATTTCACTGTAGAGTTGTACAGCAAGTGCGTGTTTAACATTATAAAAAAACTACCAAACTGTTTTCCAAAATGGGTGAACCATTTTGCATTCCTACCAGCGATGTATGAGAGTTTAATTGTTCCATATCCTTGTAAGTATTTGGTATTACCAGTTTTTAAAAAATATTTGTTGTTGTTGTTGTTGTTGTTGAGCTTCCTTCATTCAGCATAATTATACACCCAAGTTGTTGCATACATCAGTAACTTGTTCCTCTTTACTGCTAGTAGTATTCCTTTAATCTTTTTACATTTGTTGAGACTTACTTATGGCCTATCTTGGACATTTTCCATATGCAATTAAAATTTTTTTTAATGTTTATTATTTTGAGAGAGAGAGAGAGAGAGAGAGAGAGAGAGAGAGAATGAGTTGGGGAGGGGCAGAGTGAGAGGGAGACACAGAATTGGAAGTAGGCTCCAGACTCTGTGCTGTCAGCACAGAGCCCCATGTGGGGCTCGAACTCACAGACCCCAAGATCATGACCTGAGTTGCAGTTGGATGCTTAACCAACTGAACCTCCCAGGTGCTCCTCCATATGCAATATTAAAATAATGCCCATTCTACATATGTCAGTGGAATGTTCTATAAATCTCAATTAGATCAAGATGGTTGCCAGTATTGTTCAAATCTTAAATATCCTTACTCATGGTCTGTCCTCTTGTTTTAGCAACTACTGAGAGAAGAGTATTGAAATCTCTAATTTATCTGTTTTTCTTTGCAATTCTATTATCTTGCTATTTGTTTTCTACTTGCCCCATCTGTTCTTTGTGCCTCTTTTTCTGCCTTCTTTTAGATTAATTTTTTTTTGCAATTTCATATTATATGCTTTGCTGGATTATTAGCTATAACTTTTTGTTTATTATTTTAGTGGTTCCTTTAGGGTTTATAGTATACATTTTTACCTTTCACAGTCTACCTTCATGTGATATTAAAACAATACCATAACTCCCTTTTCACTCTCCTAATTTTTACTTTCTTTTTTTTCTTGACCTCATGTTTTTATTGTCATAAATTTTACTTACACTTATGGTACAAACACCACAATAAATTATTATTATTTTTGTTTAAACAGTCAATTATCTTTTAGAGATTTAAATACTAAGAAAAAATTTTTATGTTTATCTACATCGTTATCATTTCTGATGTTCTTTGTTCTTTTGTGAAAATGATTCAATCTGGCATCATTTTCCTTCTGACTTAAGGATTTCTTTTAGCATTTCTCATAGTGCAGGTCTGCCAGTGATTATTTCTTTCAGCTTTTATATATCTGAAAGTAATTTTATTTTGCCTTTGTTTCTGAAAATTTTACTTGGTATAGAATTCTAGGTTGATATTTATTTTTTAGAATTTATAGAATTTTTTTGAATTTATAGTATTCTAAGTTGACAGTGTTTTCTTTAAAGATGTTGCTTCACTGTCTTCTCACTTGCTTTGCTTCCAGAGAGATCTGCTGTCATTCTTTTCTTTATTTCTGAATATTTAATGTGACTTTTCCCTGTGTCTACTTAAAAAAAATTTTTTTCTTAATCGTAGGGTTTGAGCAATTTGATTTTAATGGGTCTTGGTGTGTTTTTTCTTTTCTTTTCTTTTATTTATTTTCATTATTTATTTACTTATTTATTTAATATAATTTACTGTCAAGTTGGTGTGGTTTTATTAGTGCTCTTTGTGCTTATATTTAATTGAGTTTCTTATATCTGCAATTTTAATTTTTATCAAATTTGGAAACATTCTAGCTCTAATTTCTTTATATATTCTTCTGTCCTCTTTGGGGACTCTAATTACACATATATTTCACTGCTTGGATGCTCTTTTGTTTTTTCCTCCAAAAAACAGAAAAGGAGAAAACATTATTCAACTCTTTTTTTTAATTAATAAATTATTTTTTGGAGCAGATTTAGACTCATTGCAAAATTGAATGGAGAGTACGGAGAGTTCTCATATAACCCCTCCCCCACCTATACACAACCTCTCCCACAACTGATATCCCACATCAGAGCGGTATATTTCTTACAATTGTTGAGCCTACATTGACACATCATTATCATTCAAAGTCTATGGTTTACATTAGGGTTCACTCTTATGTATTACATCTGTGAGTTTTGCCAAACCTATAATGAAATATGTCCATAATTATAAGATCATATGGAATAGTCTTACTGCCCATAACACATTTTATATTAGGAGCCACAGAATGACACTTGAGCTAGTACTACTCTACCACCCCATCCTTATTTGTTATTTTCCTCCTTATTCACTCTGACCCAGTCACATTGGCTTTTTTTCTGTTCCTTCAACATATCAAGCTCATTTTTTCCTCTCTTCTTGTACTTTGCCCTTGCATTGACTTTACCTGGAAATCTCTTTCCTTTGATCTTTGTATAATGGTTTCTTTGTCATTCATAGAGACTATTGTCATTTACCTTGTAATTACTTGCCAATCATATTACACGGTTTTTAAAAAATGTTCATAGTACTTATTACTATCCAAAGTAATTTTGTTCAATTGTTTATTTAATAATTCATTGTCTATTTCTCTTCCACTTCATTCCCTGACACCTGTTAGAATGAAAAATGGGATCTTTACTGCACATAAAAACATGCCTGGTCACAAAGTAGGTAGTCAGAAATATGAAAAACAGATGAGAGATGATTATATTTGCCTGAAAATCAGTAATCTTTCTTAATCCAAGGAATTATATCTATACTGTACTCTTGTACATTTATTTGCTTTCTCTTTTCATCTGACTAATGGAAGGCAGGAAGTGTGGTGGGCTCTGTGTGTGTGTGCGCGGTGTGTATGTGTGTGTACTTAAAACAAACCTTATCTGCTCGGCTCCAAAGGGCTTTGGGAGGTGGTTCTCCAGTGACGGGAATCTCAAGACGAAGCTTGCTTCCTGCAATTACTGTCACTGTATTGTCAGCATCAAGACCATCCAGGATGATCCTAGGAGGGTCTAGAATATTAAACATGGCCTTTGTTATCAGACAATCATATCCATGTGAATATACTGGCTAGTACTTTGCTAGTGCTAAAGATTGATAGAACCAATATTTTATCTGGCCAAAAAGAATATAAGAGGAGTCAAAGCAGTTGGTGTCTGGCACCTTGCAAAGCTACTTCATTGTAAGACTTCTTAAGAATCAATTATTATGATTAGTGACTTATACTAATTCATGTATATCACCGCTTTGAATGTGCTATATTTCCAAGGTAAGCAAAAACAAAAACAAAACAAACATACAAGAACACTACTCTGCAATGATTTCTCTACTCACCGATAACGTGAACTTTGGCAGGCAAAGTAACAGAGTAGGCATCTGGTGCAAATACATAATCACCTTCATCCTCAATGAGAGCATTGGCTATCACTAACTTGTGGATTCTAAAGAAACAAGAAGAACTTTTATAAGAATTTGCAAAGATTTAGATTGTATATGGCCCAAATGAAGAGACACCTGGCCTTTATCTGATTAACTTATTTAGTGCAGGCTAGAGAGAAAGACCAAAAAACAGAGGGAGAGAATATGAATGTGAAGGCTTAATTATCTCATTTATCAATCTTCATCGAATATTTATTTTTGAGTATATGAAATTATCTGTATGAATACAGCCTGCTTATTGTGCATGCAAGGGTCCAGTATTCCTTTTTCATCACATAGCTTTAAAAAAAGGCTAAAATATAACATCTCACTAGTGCCATACTTTAAGATTTAAAAAACTACCAAGAACAATCTTGACTTAAACTTTATATGCCAAATCTAAAAGCAGTAGTTCTAAACTTTTTGGGGATCAGCGAATATCTGATGGACACCATTGATCCTCTCTCTGGAGAAAAGTATGTATTTTTGTACACACAGACTTTGCTTACAACTTCAGAGGATTTACGGGGCCCCCTTAAGTTCATTCATGATCTTAACCAGGATCATAACCATGATCCATAGATCCAAGGTTAAGAACTCTTGCCTTAGATCTTAGCTAGATTCTAGGATATTATGTCCACCCCCCAAAATTGTGGGAAGGTCACAAGATACTTATTGGTTAGGGACAGTTAATCCATTTGATTGAATCCATAGGATTCAGTATCATTCCTTTAACCTTGTATTTTTTTATTTTTTTATTTTTTAAACATTTTTATTTATTTTTGAGAAACACAGAGACAGAGCGTGAGCAGGGGTAGGTCAGAGAGAGAGGGATACACAGAATCCGAAACAGGCTCCAGGCTCTGAGCCGTCAGCACAGAGCCCGACGCGGGGCTCGAACTCACAGACTGTGAGATCATGACCTGAGCCAAAGTCGGCCGCTTAACCAACTGAGCCACCCAGGCGCCCTAACCTTGTATTTAGATGGAAAGAATCAGTCGAAGACTTTTGAATAGACAAAGTACCATACCATGTGGTGCAGATAAAGGATCATTAGTAGCACATGATATAGAACAGAGAAGTCATACATGCTTGCTATTTGGAAGCAAAGAACTAGAAATATATCCTCTCCGTGACTACTTGCTGAACCTCCTCACCAAATACGTAATTTAGGAAGTAGAGGAAGAGTACATATTGGGACCAGTTACGGATCACCTAACATGCTTACCTTCCTTTGTGAACGACTTTTAGACGGTCGCTTTCCTGAACAGGTAGGCCGTTTTTAGTCCATTTTCCTGATATGTTTTCAGAGATTTCACACTTCAAGCAGATTTCTTTTCCAAGGTTTACAGTTTGATCAGTCAGAGGTGTCAAAATCTTCAGAGGTTTCACTATAGAAATAATATTTATAAGTGCCAAACCCAAAATCCAGATAGCCCAAGATGGTATCTTGTTTTGAAAATGAGAATTTGTTCCAGTGCAATTAACATATTAGGAGACAACTGGAACATAACACGAATTTCGTGTTTGATTATGCATGATTCTATTCATGAAAAAGAGGAAATGGCACCCAGCTGAACTGAGCCAGGTAGAGCTGCACAAAATGCCCATGTGTGCTTGCACGCGCACGCACGCACACACACACACACACACATCAAACATTTACCAGCTGCTTGAATTCATCCGTGCAATACAAACCACACTCATGCACAGCAGAGATCACCACTGTCCATCCAATTTCAAATAATCTCTTCCCACTATTTAACAGTGTCTCACTAGCTACAACACTTTACACACCGCTTCCACAAGGAAATTTTAGGAGGTCTCATTTAACATAAAGTGCCATATTTATTAACCGTTTGGCAGGATCCATAGATCTAAGGTTAAGAATTCTCGCCACAGATCTTAGATCTGTGATACTGTTTTTTTATTAGGTTCTTATTGTTTTGTTTTAATGTGTGGCTGACAAAATTTTTGAGTGTTGTGCCTATAACCTCATTTTCCCCATTAGTCTTATGGTTTTCTTGCATGACTTTGTATAGCATAGTGATTTTTAAAAATGCATATATTGCATTATAGCAGAACTGACTGTAATTGCTTTAACCAAGTAAGGTTCTGTCTGTGGCTGAAAAAACTCTTTTGGTATTAAACTAAAATGGCTGCAACTCTGTGACGCATAAGGAGTATAACCGAGATAACTTCGGAATAATTCAGTGAGCCTATGAATCACAATTGGATTAAGAAAGAAGTAAGGAAGCAGGATTTCTGCTCTGTATGTATTACAACCAAACTTTCTGTGAGATTTTCTATCTTAATTTTCATGGCTAACTGGAAGAGACAGAGTCTGCCATTAAGGAATGACTACTATTTGGGGGCATTTGGGGAAGTACAAAAATTCTCTCATGCCTCTGGATCTTAGTAGCAAATGAGTTCTTACAATGTTCTCATTTGATCCCTTTGGTTTAACTTCCTCTCACTCCAAATGTAATTGCAGAATGTTGAATGTTTATTTAATGTATTGATAGCAAATTCACTCACCGGTTATACAAACATCATCAGGATTTTATATTGTATCTAAGTGTTTATCATCTGTTTATGTGGTCTTGGGATTACAGTATTTCTTAATCATTTGGTTAATTTCTCTGGCAGGTAATTTTTATACTTCCTTCCCATTACTGTGTTTTACTATTAAACCGAGTAGTCAATTTCTTTTTTCAGAGACACTGACTGATATGACAGAGTCACTCAATTAGAACGGAATCCAATTTTACATATTTAAAATTGCCACCAGTAGAAATAAAATAGATTGAAACTTTCCTAAAATTGAATTAAATGCAACACCATTATTTAGCCAACTTGGAAGATACCCAAGGAGATCTTACTTACAGTCGACACTAAGTTTAGCAGACGATTGTCCTCCCGTTGTCATTACAGAATATTCTGCACTGTCAGCCTTCGTTGCTCCCTCTATGATCAAAATATGTTTTTTGCCCTCAACTTTAATTCGATATCTTGATTTGGGACCAGGAATAATCTCCTCACCATTCTTAAACCTGAGTTTAAATAGATTAAAAAAAGTTTTATAAAAGACTCTTCAGGAGATGGACCTTATTGGTCTTATTATTATTAGTAGTAGTATTATTCGCTATATCCTGGTATCTAAGAACTATTTGTTGAATTAAAAAATGTACATGTCATTACATCAAATTGATTAATAATGTAACAAGGATTGTCTGGAAAATTACATTAAAACATTAAAAGAACATAGCCCTTTCTTCTCATTCGAGATCAGTTGAATATGCTGAGTGAATATTAACCTCTTCCACTCACTAGTAAGAATTGCATCTCTTAGTATGTTTTAAATTTTTTTAATGTTTATTTATTTTTGAGAGAGAGAGAGAGAGAGAGAGAGAGAGAGAGAGAGAGAAAGGCAGAGAGAGGGAGACACAGAATCCAAAGCACGGTTCAGGCTCTGAGCTGTCAGCACAGAGCCCGAGGGGAGATGAACACGAGATCATGACCTGAGCCGAAGTCGGATGGTTAACGGGTTAAGCCACCCAGGTGCCCCTCAGTTAACATGTTTTAAAGATAGCTATGATTCTAGATTAGAATGAACAATCTACTCTGCACCAATTACCACAGATTCATGCTGTGTAATTTACTATACTTTTCAACAAAGCATTTCATTTTATTATCTGAAGCTCTTAGTTTTAATTTTGAGGTTACTCATAAAGAACTTGAGAAAACACTCTTTAACTGGACAAAAAAATGCTTTTATTTTTTAAAATAATTGGTGATTCTTAATCTAAAACATTTTCCTGAGGTAGTATAAAAATAAGGTAACTAGGGAAAATATACGATATTTTTCCATGTAAGTTGCCAGCATGGCATGGTGAGAGTAAGCAAGTTTTGGAACTTCGAGCATCCATGGGATCTGGAGTCAAAAAGATCTGGATGGCTGTGAGCCATCCATTTCTTGGTAAGTATCTACTTCCCTACATTTATCAATTTAGATTTCTAGATCATTTTCCAGTTTCATAGGTGAAAAAACTCCCAGTATCTTTGTAGTTTTAGTTACCATATCTACTAACCCAAATGAGGTTGTGATTTTTTTCATATGTGTAAAAGCCATTTCCGGTTCTCCAAGCTATAAAGGCATATTCTTAAAAATCTATTAAAAACGGACAGACCTCAGGAAAGCTACTTACCATTTCACATTGGCGTCATCTTCCGACACCTCACACTCTAATTCCACTCTTTCCCCGCAGTAAGCATTCATATCTTCCAGCTGTTTGGTTACCATAATTGGAGGCTCTGTTAAAAAAAGAAAAAAAAAAAAAAAGGAGAATCAGAATCATTAAATGCCTGAAACCTGCTCATGATCACATATTTGTTCACAGATAAAAAACCAACAGTAAGAAAGTATCATCTGCCATAGGGTTATGGTTAGGTGGTGGTAGACAGTGGGTGGTTTTTTGGCAGCCCTGGGTAAGTTTTCCCAATTTTCTCAGAATTCTTCAAATCAAATCAATTATTGTTCTGGAGAGCAGGCAAAACATGTATCAAATATCCTTCCTTTGGCAAATAAGAAACCACGTGAGAGATATTTGTGACGGAGAATCTGTCTGTAACAGTATGATTCTTTGGTTCTGGTTGGAGATGGATGATAGAGATCACAGAGCTCTCTGTATTCAGAGGGATTTGTTGACACCCTCCTGCTCTTGTCACAATGTTTTAGTAAAAGATTGTCTTCAGCACTTTTGGTGCCAACCACCGATTCCCTTTTATAATAAAACTGGTTTCAAGAGAAGTCTATTTGCAATCAGCTGAACGTGCGAAATGAGGATTACCCAGAAGTTGGTTGGGTTTCAGAGACTATCACTAGATTAATTATATTGTTTGCTTGAGTCAAAAGCATGAGGTATTTTGACTCGCCGGCTTTTTTCTCCCCTAAGCTTTTTTAGTCTTCAACAAACTAAAGGATTAATTAGGATACATAATAACTGCCAGTGTAGAGGAGCTTCTATGCAGAGCCAGTCTGCACCCAAGCTAACCCATTTCTAGGGGAACTATTATTTGTGCTCTAGGGCTCAAGAGCTCACCTGTCACACTCATTCTGGTAACTGCCCTTGGGGGAAGGAGTGCCATAGGCTGTCGAAGACTACAGTAAGAGATTGCACTTTACCTCGCACAAAGAGCTCGGTGGAACATTTCTCGTCACCGGCTGTCACATAATACTCTGAGTCATCCGTCAGCGCACAGTTATTGATAAACATGATTCTTTCACATCCTTTATGCTCAAAGATGTATCTGTTTGAAGTAGGAGAGAGAGACCAGTCTGTGAACTTGCTTCTATTCTTTTCTTTATTACCAGCAAATTTGGCTTATAATTCGGCAATGTTTGAAAGTCGGGGACATAATTTTGATCTGCCATTTATGTAGCATATCTTAATAGTTTAGTTAACACAAAGCATGAAACCAATTGTTACCTTTATAATGCACACTGTAATACATGTGCATGCTTACATACAATATTTAATATCTGTATTTTTATAAAAGTTTTTATTTCATATATAAATTAGTACTCACATATTTGCTTTTTAGGTTTTTTTAACCCATTGTTGGAAAATAGGGTTGGCTGAGGTTGTCAGAGAGATTCTGAACTCTGCAAATTTTTTTAAATGACTAATTCATCTAGTTTATTTATTTTTTGTAAGTTTATTTATTTTTGAGAGAGAGAACATGGGGGAGGGGCAGAGGAAATCGGGGAGGGACAGAGAGATAGAGAGAGAATCCTAAGCAGGCTCCACTCTGTCAGTGTAGACCCTGATACAGGGCTCGATCCCACAAACTGCTGCAAGATCATGACCTGAGCGGTGATCAAGAGTTGGACGCTTAACCAACTGAGCCACCCAGGTGCCCCCCAGTTGATCTAGTTTATAGGTGGACAGGCACTCAATCTTACTCATTGATTCACTGATTCCATTCATGGCTTAGTGCAGTAACACAATAGATTTTGTTGAATAAGTGATTATACAATTTAAGCAACAATGTGAACCTAATCACTATTACGGGCAGTAATTTTTTAGAATTCGATGTTCTTTTAAATGAGCTTAAGAACTAGTATTATCATATCACAGTAACCATCTACTAAAAAAGAACTGAGCATTTGGAAACAAAAACTAAAAGCCAGGAAAGTCATAAAATTTAATTGTCTGTGATCTGGATTATGATTGAGCAATTGAGCATATTAGGGAATTATAACAGACTGAAGAAAAAGTTCTTATTTGGAAAATTCTCAAACTGAAGACTTCAAGAATAAAGCCTTACACAACATTTTCTAGATAAAAATAACTGATTAAAATTATGTTTTTGGTAAATTCAAGCTGCTTTCAAGAGATTTTTATCAGACACAAACATTATTATCACACAGTCACCCTGTAGGCATGACCACATTAAGAAATTGGAAACCACCTAATTTGTACTCCAGAAGTGACAGATTTTCAGGATGAAATTCTTTTTATAAATGTGCATGTGACTCCTGTTAACTTAAAAAATATATTGGAGTTGAAAATCTCTCAGGCTGAGAAGGATCTGTGTAAAGTATTTTCATAATAGACTAGCAATACCATCAGACGTCAGGGATTAGTCTGTTTCCTTCATCTGAGAGAGGGCCAAGAAATAAAATAAAGGCTTTAGATGCTCTTTTGGAAAAACAAAATTTCTTTAATTATAAGATGTGATTCCCACCTGGTATATCAAATAGATATTTCAAAATTTTCAAAATTTTATTTTAAAAATTAGGAGTTTTGAGAGTGCTCTGAAATAATCACATATAACTTATATTGACACAAAACTGGAACTAGAATCACTCAAAATAGTTTGCAATAGAATTAAAATATAAAACAAGGTTTTATTTAGATAGCACTGTAATTTTAATGGCTCCAAAATACAAGAAAAGTTTTTACTCTCCCTCCATGTGATTTGCATTAAAAAGGTGTAACAAAAGCATGTTTTTATTCACAAAAAATTAAGTCAAACTACTGTTTGATTTATACAGCTTTCACTGATGATGTGCAAAGCCCACTTACTTTGTACTGGGTCGAATTTCTTGACCATTTTTATACCATTTCACCTCCAACTTTGGGTCTGCCAGTTCCACAACAAACCTCACTCTGCCTCCTTTATCAATTTGATACGCAGGGTCAAGAATTTTTGCAAAAGCTGGTAGAGAGAAAAAGCAAAATTCTGTCAATATATGCGTATGGATGCTGTGAATTTAAATAGTCGATGTATGTACAAGAACATAAAACTAAATGAAAAATTGAGACTCTAAGTAGAAAAAAATTAGGGACCTTCCAAATTATCCTCTATATTTTAGAATTCTGTGTTGATTTACATATGAAAAGATTGTTTAACAATTTGAAGAGAAGCCACAGGTTTTTGAAAGAATCATAAGAGTTATCGAAGAGCCTTTAAAAATGATCATCCTAAGTCTTCAGGAAATTATAAAGGATCCAGATGAAAGTGACCTTGCAGAATATGCCTTTTCTCCTGACATGATTACTATCAGGATCATTGGCTTTATGTCTGTACTTCTTATATGTCCCAGATAGTTTTTTAACACAGAGTTTATGAGATAAATTCAATGACTCATAAGATTAAACAGAATGCCAGTGACTAATTGAAATAGTAGACTTATCAAAGTTTTTGTACTTTGGAAACTTGTCCAAATAGTGACACATATTAAATACTTCTTATATATATGGTTAGGAAATCAGGATTTTGAAACATTTCAAATAACATAGAACATAGTAGTTTAGAAAAAGATTATCTTTGAAAGGTCCTAAGCAGAAGTTAACTTCTTTTTTAACTTTATAGTTTTTCCCTGATTTTAAAGATAATACTCATTTAGACAGTTTGGAAAATACATACGCCTGTGGAATGCCTCATGGAATTTTTATGCTTCTATTTCCATCACTGCAACTTTGCCATAGTATTGCTTAAATAAACTCACTTCCTCATATTTTAACATGATAAAATATATTCTAGCTTTAAACAAGTTATTTATCACATACATCATACATCAAGTCAGAGCTAAGTGGTAGGAATTAGGCCAGTGGGGATGGGGAGAAGAGATGTCAGCTGGCTCTATACTTTGGCATTTACATGCTTGTGACAGCTATACTATTTCATATACCTCTCAAGAATTAAACTTCTGAAAGTTTTGAAGTTTTGAAATAGTGGGAATGGCTGAGTTATGTTAACAAAGCAAAAACAAAACACTTCTATATTTCTTTGTGTCCATTTCTCACCCAGTTTACAGGGAGGTTTCAAAATAATGGGCAGATGTTTCAAAAGGAAATGGTGAGAGACTTTAAATTCTACTTGGACATCCAAGTTGGGTGCCTACATAAATAAACAAATTCTATTTGGACATTAATAAACAGTGAGCAGTAATAGAATCGATACGTTACCTTGATGTGTCACAAAACGGATAACTGACGATGATTAAGTATAGGGAACTTTGAAGGGTTTTGGATCAATTTAAAATGTGTCTTTTTCAGGAGTGCTGATGCATAGGGGCACGTGTACCCGATGTTCATAGCAGCACTTTAGACAATAGCCAAATCATGGAAAGAGACTAAGTGTCCATCAACTGACGAATGGATAAAGAAGATGTGGTACGTGTATACAATGGACTACTATGTGGCAATGAGAAAAAATGAAATCTGGCCATGTGTAGCAACATGGACGGAACTGGAGGGTATTATGCTAAGTGAAATAAGTCAGAGAAAGACAGATACGACGTGTTTCCATGCATAGGTGGATTTTGAGAGACTTAGCAGAAAACCATGGGGGAGGGGAAGAGGGGAAAAGAAAAAAGACACAGAGGGAGGGAGACAAAACATAAGAGACTCTCAAAGACTAAGAACAAACTGAGGGGTGAGGAGGTGTGGGGGGGGGAAGAGTGGGTGACCGGCACAGAGGAGGGCACTGGATGTTATGTGGAAACCGATTTGACAATAAATTATTTAAATTAAAAAAATAAAATAGAATGTGTCTTTTAATTTTAAATTTCAACATCTCAAATTAATTTTTAAAAGATATTTAAAACCACAACAAAATACATTCACCTCAGATCTCTAGGGAGCAGCACAGCTGTTTTACAACAGCATTGGTTGTGAGAAATGAATTCCCTAGTCCCCATAAATGGGTGGAAGAATGTGATGGTGAAACAAAGAGACATCGACTGTGAGAATCAAGAATTTCAGAGGGAGGGAGATGTGGAGGGGGCAGAAAGAGGCCACTGAGAAATTCCCAGTGAGAGCGAAGATATTTAATGTCGCGTTAGACGCTGTATGTGATACTTGGAAAATTAATCTCTTAACCTTAAACGCTCACTAGCAGTCAGCTACCCTCGTAACTACCGATGTGCTGAGCAGTGAACCCCTTCGCCAGAAGCCAAAGGTAAGCAGAAGTGTAACCCCTGCAAATTCCACCCCATCTATTCCCACCTCAAACCCAGCGGGAGATAGAAACCATCCCAGTAGGGGATTCATTTCTTGGATCAGCTTCGGATACCGGCCCCGCTGCCACGCCCCGCACCCCCGAAGGGCTCACCTGCGCTCTTCTTCTCCACCCTGCGCATGCGCTTGAGCCGCTTGAGCATGCCGCGCAGGTCGGTGATACCATACTGAAAGGCGATCTTCTCATACTCGTTGGGGTTCGCATTCTTCAGCAGCTCCCACACGTCTACCTCGGGTTCTTCCTCCTGCTGCTTCACCTCCCTAACCGGGGAGAACCAGTGCCCAGTTTAGTAGCCGCCCACCGGCCCTGAAGCACAAGGAAGGTTGGAGTATGGTGCCGATTTCTCGGTTCAGTGTTAAAAGTCCCCCTTTTAAAAGGCTGAGCACGTAAAGGCCGCAGTCTCAAGGAAACTTCCATTTAGTTGAAGATCAGGTGTGTGCGCTTACACTAACGCTCTCGTTTTCCTCGTTAACAATACAATATTAGGGAGAGTGAAAGATAATCAAGGAAATATTCTGGAGGTATTTTTACTTACATTCAACTTGACAGTTTAAAGAGAAGGTGAGATTTTGAGGAACTTAAGATCAGTTGTCGTCTAGGTTATGGGCAACTGAAATAATTTTGAAAACTGGATTAAGAATGAGACGATTTAAATCGTCTGTGGTCTGTGATTTAAATGGTCTGTGAAAGAAAAATGATCTCTTTCTACCTTCATTGTTGTATACATTCTAGCTATATATATATGAAGACAGTACAAATAAGTATTTCAAATCTTGGGATTTTGCAAATAGCATTTTCCTACCATATTAGTAAATGTGTACGCTAACCATTTTTTGCTGTTTTTATATACAAAAAAACCTGACACTGCCAGAAGGGTTTTTTCTGTTTGTTTGTTTTTTTTAATATGATCTTTGTGGATACATTCACTTTTTTATATACTTTTTTTTATTCTAAATTCACAGGAGAAAAGGAAAATGGGGCCAAAAATTCTCTCCTATCTCATCTTAAAGCATGTTCTTGAACTTTTTTGAAAGCAGGTTGGGTATGAATTATAAAAATATAAATTTTAAACTTTTAAAGCAAATGTTTAAGATCCCATGAACAAGGGGAAAATAACTTCTTAGTGTAATTATCAAAATTATGACCCTAAATTTTCATCACCGACTAAAGAACATACAGAAAATAGAAAGAGCATATATGACTAAGAAAATATGAGATTTAAAGTGTACTTGTCTGTCCTTACTTTAAAACCAATAAATAAAAGGAAAACTCAAGAATAAACTCATTAGGGGAAGAGTCCTTGTGTAAAACTAAAATGTAACTTAAATCGATATCCTTCGTCAGCTAAATAGTCCCGATTTTCTTTTAAAGACTTAGTTGACTGTTTTTATCAGGTTAATTTGGAAATGTTACAGCGACTACTTACTGTGAATAATGCTGGTTTGGATATGATTTTCCAGGAAAACTGGTCAACACATCTTAAACACCAGTGTGAAAACAGATTCATGCTATCATGTTAGCAAATGATAGGTCACATGTGTTTGGACTGTCACGTTAATTACACCTGTTTCTGTACTTTTTGAGAAAATATTGGATTGTAATCATAGGGAAGGAGAGGAGAATATAAATATTAACATAGAATTGAGGGTGGCGTTAGGCAAGGATGACTTCTAAACATCTGATTTACATTGTTGTATAAGTCTTTTTGCCCAGTGGAGGAGGAGGCTGAGAAAAATCTCCTGGAAAGTGGAAGGAAGTGGGAGGTCATTGGTCCATCAGGAACCTTTATGGGAAGGACCTGACAACACCATTAGGAAAATGTGCCTCTTAAAAACTCAAGACACAAGTATTATCATTGTATGTCACTGAGATAATAACGACACGCTCTATTAACACAAATAAACTGAAAAGCTTAAGAAAATTGTCCCGAAGTTGGAATATTGGTAATAATTTGCCAGATCTGCTAGGTGTACTGTCTGAAAGTAATCTGAATTTCAAATACATCCTTCAAATATTTTGTAGAAAGTCTTGGAGAATTGCCATTAAAATGTGTCCATATGTACCTATGTACTGTCTTTGTATGCGTTTCTTCAACCACTTTATTAACACTCTATTTTTTTTATATTCCAGCCTAAAGATAGTCCCCACACTGTAAAAGTATGCCATATTACATTGTGTTAAATTTGTATTTTAACCAGGAAGAATTACATCCATATTTCAAGTATCCTCCCAACACTGGTAAAAGGATTTAAAGATACCGAACTAGATTAAAATAGCAAGAAGCACAAGTCAAACACTAAGACATACCTGATCCATGACGTGAATATTTATATAAGGGATGCCAGGATAAATATCATCATGGTCAGTGTGATTTCTTATGTCAGTTTTGTTGGTAGATTCATAAAACCGATCATCCTCACCATTTTTTTTCATTAAAACACCAAAATACACCTTGCTCTACTATGTTCTTAGTCTTATCAAACTTGGTATACACACACCAGTGACCTCTTGCCTATTCCTTCTTTTTCTCTGTATTACTTAATACAGTTCTGAATTGCAAGAATAAAAATTCATTATTTTTTATTGGAATGTGAGATCAAAGGTTCCACCTATAGCATTACCTTAACTCATCCAGAACAAAGCTTTACTTACCATGGTGGCTGTGCATGGCCCTATCTGTATGGTTACACTAAATTACAGTAAGGAGAGAAATTCATATTTCTATAGGCATTATTACTGATTACTTTTCAAGCATTGGGATAGACCTATATAACACTCACAGTACTTTCATCTACATCAAAATTTCTATAACTTGATGGTCCTAGTAACATACAAAGCAATTATAGAAATTTTATATAGAATAAAACTTTCAAGTATATATATATATTTATAGGTCATATCCCATAACAAGATTCCAATGGATTTACTCTAATTTAGCTAATGTCTATTTGAAATACCCCGGCTCTGTTCAGGTCAGGGAGATCTTTTGTTATAGAGAGATGTTGGTTGTAAAAACATTTATTTTGATAGGGAGTTTGCCACACACTCTTGGAGAAGAAATGGTGTCATTGCCACAATGAAAACACATGCAATTCACAAATTAGTAGGAAAACACAATGATTTCTAAAGTTATAATGGTGGATTAGTATAGTATATTAAATGAATATGGTCTTATGCTAACAATTTAATTATGAGCCAAAATCATAATTAGGGGATGTAAAGAAAGTGAGAACTGGAGACATATTGGCTGCCCATTTTTTTCTTCAGTAATTTTGATCATTAATTAGATTTCTTTGACTCTGCAAACTACTGGTAGGCTGTTCTTTTTTCCTTGTTTATCAGAGCATGGTGTTTAATAATATATTGTATCACATCTTGATTGATCGTGTGTGTGTACGTATGTGTGTATTTCGTCTTTTCATGAATAAAGGCTGTTCAAAGGAAAATGTCACATTTTTGGTGGGAGTGAATATTTGACACCTATTAAGATCCAGCCTTTTACATTTGATTTAAATAGGTTTTGTTCTCCACATTTACAGGTGTGGAAAACGAGTCTCAGAGAGGACATGGAATTTGACCAAAGTCATGCAATCTGCAACTGGGAGAGTTGAGACTCACATCCATATTTTTACTGCTACCCCTTCCTTCTCACAAATGTGTATTACAGCCCTTTCTGCATTGCATGCACTGGAAGGCACTGGCACACAGAAGGCACAAAGGAAGCACTGAGTGTTTTCTTGGTCGAGTAAATGATTGCAGGAGTTAAAAAAAAAAAAAAAAGACCTCTCGTCTTCCTAAAGTATCAATTTGTATTATAAATTGGAGCACGAACTTCCAAAGCAGATTCCGTGTGGTATTTCTTATATGGAATGAGCTGACTCAGAGGAAAACATGGATTTAAGTCCCTCCCCTATCTCTAATTAGCTGTATGACCACGGGTAAGTCACTTGACAGCTCTTGTCTTTGGTTTCTCACCTATAGAATTAGGAAGGGTAAGGTTCACTTAGGGTCACTTCATATACTATTGCTTTAAATAATTTGGGGAATTAATAGATATTATTGAGACTAATGATTATTTGAAGTAGCCAAAGAGGGAAAGATGTATTTGATACTGACAAGGTCTCTTGATTGGTAACTAATAAATTACCAATATTTATTAAATTATTAAATATTAACAACATTGTTAACAATACTGTTAATATTTCTGTTCTCAGCCTAAACGTTTAGACATGGGGGGATTTTTCATTCATAGGGACTTGAATAAAGCCATCCAACTAAACTGAGAACAGACACCATCCATTTTATTATTCTATTTGTAATTTATTGTGAAGTGTATTTATACATATATTTCTTTAGTAACCATAGAAAGCACTAAAAGTAATAAAAAGTGAACCTGAAAAGCTAAATAAAAACTGATATCAATATTATATATTATTAATTTAGAATTGTAGCTTTTATTTATTCACACATTTGGTAGGTAAATAAAATCCCAGAAAAAATCAAGTTCTTTTAGCACTGTAGTAAATGTCTGGATATGTATAGCTTTACACATAACACATATATAATACATTATATGATTATGTATATGCATATACGGGCAGAAATCCTATAAAATGGTTATGTACTGAATATCCATAATGAAATCTATAAATTTTATTATAAAAGAACAATGTTAAGGGGGTGTGAGTGATAATACTAAACATTTATTTCCATTTTACTATATTTTATCTCTTCAAAATTGCATATTTTTTGACTTCTAAACATCTTTAAAATAAGGATGTATCCTATAATTGTGTGTCATAATAAACACTTTGGAGCAATTTTTTCATTACTTACTGATTTATAAAACACAGATGTATATTAAAATGAATACTGTCTTAGATTTGGTGGAATACAATCACAAATACTAGTTTAAAGTAGGTCTGCCTTTAATATATACACACATACATACGTATATATATACATATACCTGCAGAGACTTTTACCAAAATTGTGAAATTGACTTTTTGGTAAAATATCAAAGGCAGGAGAATAGAGGCTCTATTTATTGATCCTGACAAAGAATCATGCTTGAAATGATAGAAATCATTAGAGAAATCAGAGACTTTTAGGTATTTAAGTCTTCTGCCTCAGTTTTCAGATCTCCTCATCCCCGACTAAGAAAATATTGAAACTCACGAAAGATTTAAAAAGAAGGTTAAAAAGCATCGGCTAAAATTTTTAGCAGATTAGTATGCAGTGGTTCCTCTGTCTCTTTCTTAGTTGACTCTGTGTTATATTCTATAAGCGAAACACATTTTAAGAAATGAGAAATTCTTTAAAAAACATCCACTTTAAACTTGACTTCTCTCAGTGGGCGTCTAAAAGATTTCCAGGCCACAGCGCCTCACTCCACAGCTCGGTTCTCACCTACGTTTCAGGAGACCACTAAAGTCAAGTTCCCCTGCATCCTCTTGACCTTCTCCACTGTCGTTAACAAAAGAAAAGTAAATCTGGGTTTAATGCTGAGACATATACGCAACAGTTTCCCCCAAACACTCTACATATAACGTATATGCAATTTTGTACTGGCACACGAGTCATGGGACTAAATCAACACAAACTATTTCTTTTCACACAAGTGACATTTTAAGTTTTGGAGTATGTACTTGTGGAAAAGTAAACATGAAGAGCTTGTGTTACTCTATGATTTCAGAAGACACATTTTTGTAGATTGCATATATAAAACTGCTTGGATTTGTGTTAAAACAGAGTAACACAAATGCACTTAAGCCAAGCAACACAAAGTACTTTGTTTTTCCAAGTTGGGGGCTATAGAAACATACCTGTGTAAAAAGCAAAGGACTTTTGCTGATCTCTGTTATTCATGTCAGAGATTGGCTTGGAGGACGAAGTATACCAGTGTCAAATATATAAGTACAAAGCTTATATTCAAAGGTAACTTCTTTGTGTCCGTCAATAGTTGAATCAGATAATGTGATACCAACATAACAAAAATGGAGCTAGTGCAGAGCTTTTTAAAAGATGCATTCCTTTCTGTTTTAAAGGGAAATCATTATAAGCTTTTCACTTTCTTGTTGATATTTATGCCTTTTAAAACGTATTTTTCAAAAAATTGACTTCGAATTATTGATGAGCCCTTTACTAGGAGTGCTTTCCTATAGAGAAATGCATCTTAAAATAGGCATGCAGCCACCTTCATGATTTCATAGAGACTCTAAATAGAAGCTATGGAACTGACAAATATTTAAGTGGCACTACATATTTACTTACATGTTTAATTTTTTAATGAAGATTTTGTTTCCTGCTCTTTACAAATGTTAGTTATGGTTTCTAAGAAAAAGAGTCTGCGGGTTTAAAAACAGTGTGTATAACACGTAAGTTATAAGAATTAAACTCAAATAATGTGTTTTCAAAATTTCTTTAATAGCAGGTATTTAGAGAAGACCTTTTGAAGTAAACACATTTCTATTCTTTTAAAGCACAAAACTTAGTAGATTACGTCTCCCTGTCTTAGAATATGCTTGTACATAGGATGAGCATAGTTTTAGACCCACGCATTTGCTGATCATGGGGGAAAGGAAGGTGGGAGGAAAGTAATAGGATTCATATAACAACTTATTGATCAGGTAATGTTAAATATATTTTTAAGTAATTAAAATTTTCATTTATTCATAATTTAGGAGAGAAATATACCTTTTATTAACAGAATAAATCATTGCTTTATGATAGTTTGGGATGATTTTCCTTATTCAACAAAACTAAGCGGATTCAGTCTTAAGAAGAACAAAATATTTGCTCTCATTAATTAATGAACTTACATTATGGAAAAAGTAAGTACAGAGGGTAAGATAATGTCTGGAAGGGGCTAGTTACATTTCCTGCAGACTAGAACTGACTAGAATTTTTTTTTCATTTTTTTTCCTTGTCCCCAAACCCCAATTTTTCAGCCTTGGCAATTGCAAATCAAATGGGTATCTATATTTTGCCTTTCTATAGTATTCTTTATTCTAGTGGACTCAGTGATTTTTCATTTAATAATCTAATATTAATAGCACTAACTTCAATAAGTCGCTACTTAATTGTGGTTTTCTGGGCACATGATTTAATAGCTTCATAAGTAACTCCTAGATGAAAAGCAATATGAATAAAAGCTTTCTGACATACTTAACTGATGCTGTATTATTATACATTTTACTTGGCCATTTGGTGGAAAATAGTGTAATTAAGGATGAAGTCACACGTGAAGAGATTACATGTATGTTTTCAAAGGGCAACTGTGAAACCTGAAAAAAATGGTAGCTTCACTATGACCAGAATAACCTAAAAAATGATCAGTATATACCTGATTTGACATTAAACCTATAGCTTTTCTAGAACACTAACCT
Organism: Paradoxurus hermaphroditus; assembly: GCA_004024585.1. Lineage (NCBI taxonomy): Eukaryota > Metazoa > Chordata > Mammalia > Carnivora > Viverridae > Paradoxurus > Paradoxurus hermaphroditus. The sequence goes on along the minus strand of PITB01014933.1, from coordinate 4,462 downwards.
TTGGGTACATAGTGTGTTTGACTGGAGTGAAGAGGTGCCCTCATTTGGAAGACAGAGTGTGGAGGAAGGGATTATGTATTTTGAAAACCCTCCACTCGCACATTATACCAAAGCTACCTAGATTCCCCTTTTGAAGTTACCTTCTCTTGAAAGCAGATCTGATGTCAATGTTTGGAGTAGTCCCAGTAGATTCTTTGAAAGGAAAGAAAACAATAAAATAAATACCCATTAAGAAGGCAATTTTGTGCTCAGTTCCTTTCCAGGCTGTGGGGATTCCTCAGATGGAAGGAATGCCAGGTGGAGGGGGGATGGCTCTCCTCCTGGACCGCCGAGCTGCTGAGGCATCATTACCTCATCCTCCCTCATGCAGAACTGATGTGGGGACTGCAGGAGGTATCATATTCAGTTGTCATTCTATCTGCCTTCCCACTAGAATCACCTGAAGAGCTTTTAAAAATCAATCAGCATTTTGATCTCTTTGCTGGAGATTTTGGTTCACCAGATAAAGGCTGGGCACCCGGAAATCAATATTCTTCAACAGCCCTTCAGGTGACTCTCAGAGATGCCTGGCCAGTTGAAGGGGCACTGCTCAGGACCAGACTCCCACTCGATACAGAAATCTCTGTAGGCTTTACTTGGCATCTCTCGAAATGGAGATTTCATACCCTTCCCCGGCTGTATACATAGCTTTAATGAAAAACTCATGCTAAAGTTAAGACAAAAAAAAAAAATTCACCTCCTCATAATTCCTACCTTTAGATTCGAATTTGCCTGAAACACTTTTGTGTGACAGTACTTCACCTATTTATGAGTTATGTATGCCTGGCCTCTTTCACCACATTCAGCTGATTAGGGTGGTTTCTGGGGTCTTCATCCTCCTGGGTACGTTACTCCAGAAGAGATCCAGGCTGATGTATGGTGCCCATGGCCAAAGATCTTACTCTAAGTGTGGAACAAGTAGTGTGTTGCGGGAGTAGTGTTATTTCCTAAACCTAGATCCTATTCCTCTTGTTATAACCCAGCATTAAATTACACTACCTTTGTTTCTTGTAGCTTTACCACACTTTGGATTCATCTTAAGTTTATGATCTTTGCTGCTAAGTCAACTTTCTCTTTGTATACTTACAGAAGTGGCTTTTTCCCAATCGACACATATGCATTTACATTTACCCTATTAAATTTACTCTGGGCAGCACACATATCCATATATATGGATAACTTTCTTAGAAGAGAAATCCTCCCTTCCACCTGGATATCCTGACATCCTTGGCACCATATGAAATTATCCCCAATCTTGAGTGGGAATAAGTGAACCCAATGAAACAGGCACATTCAGCAGAAGAAAAAATGGCATCAGCCCTTATCTGGAAGATTGCAGAAATCTAGATAGCATGGACAAGAGGTACATGGCAATAAAATCCCCAAAATTCCATTTCTAAATTGCTTCATAACAATTTAACTCAGCAGGCTTACTGAGACTACCACAATCAGAAACACACACAGTTTGAAAGAAAACTTTATTTTCAAAATCTCATAGTATTAAATGACCTTCTTCTCCTCTATCCTTTCATATCCCATGGAGGAAAAAACACCCACATCTATCCAGACAAGAAGACTCTCTTACCGTGTACTTCAAGATCGAATGTGCAGCTGTCAAACTTATCCTTATAGGTAACCTCGCACCTGTAGTTTCCTGCATAGTTCTCTTTGGCTTTGATGATCTGCATCTCAAATGTGTACATCTGCAACGAAACGCATCCGGCACTTCTCAGCCCAGCCTCGCCAATGGAAAGAAGCTATCACATGTCAGTTATTTTTGATATTCCTCAGCATTGGCTTCACTTTGTTTTTCTATCTGGGGGCACGAGCACAGCGCTCTCAACATAGGAGGGGGTCAATGTGCTCCCCAGCCTCTAGGCACAGCAGGGCAACTACGCTCGAGTAGAGGTACTAGGAATGGTAACTCTAGAGAAGTTTCTGGGACTGAAATCTCTCAAAGCTGAACCTGAAAATGACACAGCAGGAATGACCTAGTTGAACCCCTGTGCCAGGAGATGACGGCCATACCCGAGTTTGCCTTTCGAAGGTTTCCTTCAGCTGGAGGTGCTTCCCAGCTTTGCTGGCCAGGTCCATCCATTTCCCTTTGAACCATTTGATGGTGGGCTTTCTAAGAAGGTCTTCAGCCTTGACTTTGGCTATAAAGGTGATATTTTCACCTAGAAAAAGCACAAGCGATTCAGACTGTGCATAAAAAGTGCCATTAGTTTTGCTCTCAACTGGAAGGAGTTACACAAGATTGCACGGCAGAGGCTGGATGGGCCTGGTGCCCCGATTTTTTATGCATGTCCTAGGAGTTCTTAGGATTCTCCAACCTGTTCTGCTTTTGAAGTTTATGAGGCAGAAAAGGAGCAATGGGTTAATCAGTGAAAATAATTTTTGTTTGGCTTTGTCATGCATATATGAAATAAAAATGGAAAGCCTCATAAATGTATGGATTTTTTTTCATCCTTTTTATTAGGCAAGATGATGGGAAGTCCGGATTTACATGACTAAATATGACTAAATAAAATTGATATTTTTGAAATAAAACTGCTTATCCATTTGTATTGATTGCTTGGGCCCTATGGACATAAAAACTCTCGCCTAGCATCCAGCCAAGCACTTTGGTGTCTTCCAGAAACACAAGGGGAGCAAATATTTCCATCCACACGCAATACGCTCCTATATTCTAGACCTGAAAGAAGTAATTTTAGAATATAATCAGTCAGCCCTGTGCTCATTTGTTCTGATCACAATATATTCCTTATAGAAACTTATTTTGTGAAAATTCCTGAACCCCCAGGTATTCTCACCCTGTTTATTTCCTCCATGGCTTTTGTGATTACCTGCTTTTTTAACTTCTCATGGTCTATTCCTCCCATTAAGACTGTAAGTTCTGGGGCACCTAGGTGGCTCGGTCAGTTAGGAATCTGACTCGATTTCGGCTTAGGTAATGACCTTACAGTTTGTGAGATGGAGCCCTGTGTTGGGCTCTATGCTGATGGTGCTGAGTCTGCTTGGGATTTTCTCTCTCTGTGTCTCTCTCTGCCCTTCTCCCACTCTCTCTCCCTCAAAATAAATAAATAAACTTAAAAAAAGACTGTAATTTCTGAATTCTCACATGTATACTCAGTATTCAGCACAGTGTCTAAAACAGAGGTGTGTAATCAATATTTTTGGAATGAATATCTTCAAAGCTGAGCCCTCTGTCCCACCAGTTTCTGCTGAGATACTACGCATTATCATATGGTGTGTATGTAGATTTGTAATCATCTTACGGAAAGAGTGTGTTATAATGACAGCAAACACTGGCTCAGAGCTTTAAGATGTGCCAGGGGCTGTTCAAAGCACCTCACAGGTAGTAGCCCCATTTTATACATGAGGAAAGTGATTTGAACCCAACCTGGCTCCAAAGTCCAGGAACTCAACAACTATGTGCTAAAGATTACTAAAATGATAGCTGTCACTCTCCTTTTCAGATTATAAAAAACTGGATTTAGTACATAAATACGATAGAATAGTATTCAGCCATAAAAAGGAATGAAGTACTGACTCATGCTACAGCTTGGACGGACCTTGAAAACAGTACGCTATTGGAAAGAAGCCAGTCACAAAAAGTCACATATTGTGTGATTCCATTTGCACCCCATATCAAGAATAGGGAAATCCAGAGCAACAAAGCAGATTAGTGGTTGCCAGGGGCTGGGGGAGGGAGAATGGGCAGTAACTGCTTAGTGAGGTACACAGTTTCTGTTTGGGTTGATGAAAATGTTTGGGGACTAGATAGAGATGGTGGTTGCACAACACCACGTGTACTAATAGCCACTGGTTGTTTACTTTAAAATGGTAAATTTTATGCGATGTGAATTTCACCTCCATTTCAAAAGAAAAGATTTAATGCTTGGCACTCACCAACTTTCACTGATCCTGTTTGAGGCTTCTCCACGAAGAGAGTGGACAGCTGAGAATTGGCGTTCTGCTTATCTTGTTCCTCTCCAGCAGGCGATTCGCCAAGAGACCATTCTAATGAGAAGAAAGGAGGGAAAGGATCATTTCAGGGCCAGGTTCTTCTTAGGCAGACTTACCTGGGTTTGACGTTCTTGTCAATGCGGAAAATTTTCTTTGTCTAATAAACCTGGATAAATATAACATCATTCTTTCCATCCATCTCCCCCGAAGCCATCAGTAGAGAGTGACAGATTCCCATTCTTACAAGGGATTCCTCTTCTATGACGGGATAAAGAGCATTTTCTAATTCCTAGAAATAGTAAAACTTTTCAGGTAGGTTGTTACTCTGTGTTTGTTGGCAGCCAGAGTTTCCCCGTCCTGCCTGTCCCCTGACAGATAAATAATGGTGGGAAGTAAATTAAAGCAGAACTGTGTCATTATAGGTGAATGACTATAATGTGTCACATCTGTACAA
>PITB01014932.1:0-44470 GCA_004024585.1 Paradoxurus hermaphroditus | reverse complement strand
GTGACGGTCTCGGAAAGGCGGAGAGTCCCAGGGCCAGCCCGAGTTCCAGAAGGGGGCACACGGCACGGCCGTCCTCGGCTCTGTGACCACACCGCCCGCCTCCCCAGGACGGCTCAGGAGCGTCACCGAACACGCCCAGGCCCGCCACGGCCCTCGTCCCCACGCGCACGGAGCCACACGCAAGGCGGGCAGCTCGCCCGCTGCGAGGTGCTGGGGGCTCGGATCTAAAGCCTCTGCTGGGGGCGCCTGGGGGGCTCGGTCGGTTCAGCGGCCGACTCGGGCTCAGGTCATGATCTCACGGTTCATGAGTTCAAACCCCGCGTCGGGCTCTGTGCTGACAGCTCGGAGCCTGGAGCCTGCTTCGGATTCTGCGTCTCCCTCTCTCTCCACCCGTCCCTTGCAGGTGCTCTCTCTCAAAAAAATGAAAACACGTTAAAAAAATATTTGTAAGGCCTCTGCTGATTCCTTGTCAGGGCGTCATGGCAATTCTCTGCCCTCCCCTCCCTCCAGCGGGTCACCCCACAAGCTCCGGCTGCTCAAGGGGCCGGTGCCGCTGGTCCGACGAACCAGCAAACGTCATGTGACCCCCGGAGAGAGAGAGAGACCGAAGCCACTTTTTACGGAGACACAACATACGCACAGAGAGGCGCACAGACCCCCTCCGTCCCTGCCAAGTGAGCACGGCTCACGACCACCGTCCGGAATGAGACACGGCCCGTCGCCAGCACGGGGAGCGCCACCTCCTGCGTGTCCCCTCCGGGTCGCCCCCCCCTGCTTCGACCTCCGTGCTGACCACCAGCCCTGGGACTCCCTCTGCCAGCCTCCTGTTTTAGGTCAGACTGTCTCCAACACGCAATCTGCCAAAAACCCGGCCAGTCATTTTGGCAAAGATGACTTTACTGCCTTAGAAGGTACGTACCCACCGCCTAGTCCGGTTGGACTTTGCCGTCCGTCTGTATTTATCCGTGTCGGGCAGCCGCCCCCGAGGAAAAGCTACCAGGCGGCCAGCGTCCTGTCTGCCACCGCAGCCGGCCGGCCAGCTGGAGAAGATCCAGAACCGATCCGACCCCCCCCCCTTCCTGGGGAAGCACCCCGGGACAGAGCAGAAGCACACGGGACATATATGGGGAGAGTCCCCCCCTCAAGACAGCGAGAAAATGTCAGACGTCGTGACGCCCCCGAGTAAGGAAACCGCGCTCCGTCCTCGGCGGGCGTGCACGGCCTCGCCGAGCCCCCGGGGGGACACACCCTGCGACTCTGCTTCTGGGCTCCCTGGCAGGCGGCACTGCCTAACCGTTCCCGTCTACACCTGTCGAGCGTGGGCTTTCTTTTACTGGCGGCCATACGGTGTCAGGACAGGAGCCGGGGGACGGCGGGTGAAGAAGGGTGGCCACCCCTCTGGGGCCCGCCCTGAGGCCGGGGCCGCGGCCAGGTGCTTCTGGCGGAAGGACCTCGAGCCTGGGACACAGCCTCGGCCGCCCCCCACCCCCGGGCCCCGGAGGGAGCCAGCTGGGCGTTCTTTCGTCAGACAGACTCTCAGAACACACTGGTTTTGGAGGCTTTCTTGTATCGGCGCTCCTCGAAGCCGCCTGGTGTGCCGTGGGAGGACATGTGACTTGTGACAAGTCGGCCTTGAGGGATGGCCGCGTGTCCTGGGCCGAGGCCGGTCCAGGGGGCGGCCGCGTCCACCGCCAGGCGCGCGCCGATCACAGACAAGCACCACGGCGGCCTCCTCCCGCGGCCCCGGGGAAGACACACGCACCCGCCCTCTTTCGCCAGCGTCGCCTGTGGAGGGACTCCATTGCCGCGCAGTTTCTGCGTTTGGACTTTGAACACGAGAGGCAGGGGCGCCTGGGGGGCTCAGCCGGTGAAGCTCCCGACTCCGGCTCGGGTCACGAACTCACGGTTCACGAGTTCGAACCCCGCGTTCAGGCTCTGTGCTGACGGCTCGGAGCCTGGAGCCTGCTTCGGATTCTGCGTCTCCCTCTCTCTCTGCCCCTCCCCCTACTTGCTCTCTGTCTCTCTCAAGAATAAATAAATATTTTTAAAAACTAAAAAAAAATTAGAGGCAGTGAGTGACAGTCACCAGGTGTCGGCGAAGAGAGAGGGGCTTATGATACAAACACCTGAACGTTCTGGAGGAAGACCCACACCTGTTCCCGGTTACTTTCTCTCCAAGTAGGGCCGACGCGGTGTGCTGGGCCCTGGGGACAGAGATGCCTGAGGCCTGGTCCCTCCTCCGAAGCCCCTTGGCCTGCAGACCACCCCCGCGGTGAAACAGGGAAAAGACCCTGGCAGCCTATTGGTTAAGATACCTGAGACCATCTCAGTCACAAGTACCTGTGCACGCGCTTACACCGTCTTCAACGGGAAAGCGGATTTGCTGGCTCACACGACTGAAGAGCCCCCAGGGAGGGCAGGCATGGCCGCGTTTGATCAAGGTTCTCCCCTCCTCCGGGCACCTGCTCCTTTGTCAGGTCGGATTGCCTCCTGGTCACAAAACGGCTGCCAGGGCAACCAGACCCTGCGCTTTCTCCACGGTCCAATTGCTTTCTTCAGCCACAGACCAGAAGTCTTGAACTTGGCTGCGGACTGCTTAGTAGTGTAGACTCAGAGCCACGCGGACCTGACCTCTGGCTCTGTCTCTGCTGTCTTCTGGCTTTGTGAGCCTGGGCAAGTCACCAACCTTGGGTTTTGTAAGTACGGAGAACCACAGCCCGGTCTATTGCATCGTGGGGAGAAGTCGGGCTCTCGCACGGCCCCTGGTGGATAGAAGTGCTCGGCGAACCTGGCTCTCGGGGACACCGTGATTACATCCGGAGCTTCCTTTCCTTCTCCGGGGGGCTCTGCGGGCTCTGTGTGGAACCCACGCCTCCCCACACCTCCCGGACGCCGCGGGGAGCGCTGGGACTCCCCCGGCTCCACAACCGAGGCCCGCGTTACCAGGTCGTTGCTGGGCATGGGCCCCCGAGTGGCTCGGTGAGGACGGAGAAGACGTCCGTGGGGGCTTGTGGCCGGTGAGGTTTCCCAAGATGTCCACCCCCGTCGCTCCCACCCCGCGGGGTCCCCGTCAGAGCAGCCTCGACGCTCCTCCTGGAGGCGGTGGGCTCCGCGGCCCCTCCCCCGAAGCCGGGCAGGCCCTTGTGACGCCTCCAGCAGCAGAGTCCAATGGGAGTAGCGTGGGGTGACTTCCGAGGCCCTAAAAATGCCGTGCCCGTCAGCCCCGTCTCCCGGGAACCCAGCCGCCGCGCCGCTAGGGAGGCCGAGCAGCTCGCCCTGAGCAGGGGCTGAGGCCCCCCAGTCCGGGGCCCCCGCCGAGTTCCCGGCCAGAAGCCGCACCGGTTTGTGGACCATGGGGGCAAGCCATCTTGAAACGGAGCCTCCAGACCCCGGCTGATCTGCCCCAGCCGACGCCACGCGGAACAAGGCTGAACTCGTTCTTGCTGAGCCCGGCCCGGATCACAGATTTCTGGGCAAAATGAAAGATTCAGTCGCCAGATTTTGGGTGATATGTCATACAGAAAAAGATCAGTAAGGGAGTTCTGAAAAAGAGGTTCATTCTGCCTTATAAATTTTTTAATGTTTATTTGTTTTTGAGAGAGAGAGACAGAGTGCAAGCAGGGGAGGGGCAGAGAGACAGGGAGAGACAGAATATGAAGGAGGCTCCAGGCTCTGAGCGGTCAGCACAGAGCCCAACACGGGGCTCGAACTCACGAACCGTGAGATCATGACCTGAGTCGAAACCCAGAGTTGCACGCTTAACTGTCGGAGCCGCCCAGCCACCCCTCGTCCTGCCTTTTAAATGCAGCATAGCGCTGGAGCCACTGCAGCCTCTTTGGCACCATGAGGGGAAGCAGTGTGAACACGAAGTTGCTGCCACAGAAAGCAGAAAGGAGCGGCGGCCTTGCACCACATCCCCCAGACATGGCTGAACTCCGGGCTCGGCGAGCCACGACGCCCCCCGGCTTGCGCACATCCCCGTTAATGCCAAGGAAACACCTTCTCCAGGGGTTCGGCCTTTCCGAATTGGATTCGTTCTCCCAAAAGCACCCTGGCTGATGTAGGTACCGTCACCACCGGTACAATAACTATCGCTAACAGAACAACAACCACGGTGGCTCCGCGGGGCTGGGCACCGCCGCCGAGCTTCCAGGCAAGAGAAGGTGAGGGCCAAAAGGGGCAGGTCCGGGGAAGGGCCCTGCCGAGGGGCAGTTCACGGGTGCCGTGCTCGGTACTGCTCGCGCCAGAACGAGATCCCAAACACACCCCTGCTGGGTGAAGACCCGGACGACTCGACTCTTGGGGTGGCTTGAAGAAGCGGCCCCCACGGGCCTGAAGCCGTCCTCCCCCACTGTCCTCGCTGCCTGGCTCCCCGGGAGCCGGGGAGGGCTGGGGATCCCCCAGCGGGGTGTGGGAAATGACGGGGAGTGCAGCAGAAGCTTCTAGGCCCAGGTGGTTCGGCAGCTTCGGGGCTCGGCCGCGGCTCCCCCGTTCCAGCCCTCGGTCCTCCCTGCGTTTGTTCTTGTCCCGTCCCCACCCAGACTGACCTCACTCAGCCCAGCCCCCCTCCCCGCCCCCCAGCGCCCCCTCGCACAGCTGGTGGTTGTTACCCAAGCCCTCAGATGTTTACAAAGCTTGCTCTGCCTTCTCGCTCCTCCCGAGACGACGCGGATTCTTAAAGGGGCCCAGCTAGTTTTCCTCCTCTTGGGCCTCGGGGGCCCCTCTCCCTCGAATGCCCTCTGGGCGCACCCTCTTGACCTCGTGCGGGGAGCAGGTGCCGGGGGACGGGGTGGGACGGCTGGGGCCGGCAGACGATGACTCCCCTGGTGGCCGGCACCCGGGGCTGTGGTGGTCCGGCCACCCTGACTGTTGGAGGAGACCCCCCCCCACAATGGGCCTCCTTTCCTCCTGGGCTGGAGGGCGCGCACCCCCACCCCCAGGAGACTCAGGACACGTCCCCGACACCCACTTCTCCGAGGACAGCACGGCCAGGTCCTGCAGCCGGGTGAATCAACACCCAGGGTTTGGGCAGCCCACGGCCCAGAAACACCCCACTGGGCCAAAATGAAGAAAATCCTTCTTAAAGGAGCTGAAGCTTTTAAGCATTTTCCGAAATCCTCGGACCTCGCGTGAGATCAGGCAGGCTGCCCAAGCCTGGATCCAAGGGACCCCACCAAGGTCCGAGGGAGCTGCCTGGCGCATCGGGGCGGGGGCCGAGGGGGGGGGCAGCTGCCCAGCCCAGTGTGTGGGAGGGGAGCTGCCCGGCACAGGGTGGGGGGAGCTGCCCAGCCCAGTGTGTGTGGGGGGGATCTGCCCGGCACAGGGGGGAGGTACGGAGGAGTGGGGAGCTGCCTGGCCAGGGGTGGGGGTGGGGAGCCGGCCTGACCCATGCGTGGCCAGGGGTGAGTCCTCCTCCTGTCCCCAGGCCAGGGCCAGCAAGGAGGGCCGACGGGACGCGCCCCGGCCGCTGGGGCCGGCCCGGCTGCAGCGTGGGCTCCCCTCCCTGCATCCCAGTGGACGCAGAGCCTGGGAGTCATTGCGAAGCCAGGACCCCAAATGTGCCACGGCGCCTGCAATCCAGAGTGCGGGGGTGGGGGGAGTTTGGGGCCGGGCCCCACGGCGGCCGGAGGGCACTGAGGTCTCCAGCCTGGGTCCCTAACGGAGTAAAGATTCCCGGAGGGCCTCCCTCAGAGCCGGACCCCCGGGGACCTACGGGAGACGTGTGGACAACCTGCCCTACGTATGGAAGCCAAGCTGGCGGGAAATCATATTAAAAACACTCCCCGCCACAGACTGAAGGTTCGTGCCCCCCCCCAAGCCACACGCTGGAAACTAACCCCGAGGTGATGGCGTTACCTCTGGGAGGTGCTCGGCCGTGAGGGTGAGCCTCGTGGATGGGATTAGTGACCCAGGGAGAGGGCTCCCGCCGGACGCCCAACCTACCGGCACCTTGACCTCCGGGCTGGGAGGAACGGATCCTGTTGTTCCTCAGCCACCCGGTCTGTCGTAGCGCCCGAGCGTACAGGGGCGCCGCCCTCACCATCGTGAGAAGAGGGACCGTGACATCGGGGGCCTTCAGCTCCCCTTTCGCTCGGTTCTGACGGCAGCGCCCGGAGAGAGGCGGTGTGTCAGCACGAGCCTTACGGTCACCGAGCCGGGCCTCCGAGAGGTGAGGCCTGCTGCCCGGGGTCACCCGGCTGAGGCGGGTGCCAAGCCGGGAGACGTGGTTCCAAGGCCGTGTCTCACCAGCCGGGACTCAGACATCATCTTGCTGTGGCCTGGCTCCAGCTGCAGAGTGACGGGGGAGGGGGGTGCAGTAAATCGGGGGGGTGAGCTCTGCTTCCCCGAAGCGTGCTCCCGAATGGACCCGGACTCCTCCCGGCCTCCCGGGGAAGCCGACCCCGCGGGCAGCTGCCCTCGGAGATGAGAGGGCGGGGAGGGGGCGCCGAAGGCCTCCCTCGGGGAACGCACCGGGCCGCGGGTGTGGGAACGGGCCCCAGCGGCAGAGCAGGGAGCCGAGAAAGGCGCCGGCCCCACGAGGTGGCTCCAAGGTCAAAGGCAGGCCCGCTTACCATCGCCACCCCCCACGTCTTCGTGTTGCCAAGGCAACGCTCCTCCGGTGCTACCCGTCCCCGCGCGGGTTTGCTGTGACTGAAGCAAAACGCTCCTTGCACGCGGCTCCTTAGAAAAGGCTGGAGGCCGGTCCCCTGGGGGCCGGCTGCTCAGCACGCCACGCGCGCAGAAGGAATTGCGAGGGGCTGCCCTTGGCCACGGCCCCGGCCTTCGTCATACGCTGGTAACGGCCGGTCAAGGGCCTCCCTGAGTTCCGAGGGCCATTCTAGCCGATGATCAAGCCTGAGGAGGGGGCGGCGGGAAGCCCCCTGGGGACCCGCGATTGGCATCCGAAGTTGGGGCGGTCCCCGGGGACGGGAGCCCTTCGCCTGCGGGGTGGGCGCCGACTCCCGGCAGCTGGGGCCGGGGGCCGGAGAAGGGTCGGAAACAAAGTCGGGAAGGAGAGTCCTCCGACCCTCTCGCTCAGGGTCAGAGGTGTGACAACGACACAGAGGGCAGGGTCTCAAGGACTCTCGGAGCCCCCCCACCTGCAGCCACCGTAGCCGTCACCGGTGGAGACCCCGGGTCCTGCGTTTGCGTGAGCTGGTGCCTCCGGGGCTCCGGAGCGCAGGCTGTGCCCTTCCCGGGGGCTCCTGACCCGGTAGGGCTGGTCGGTCCCGAGAATTTGCACCGCCGACAAGTTTCCAGGCCGCGCTGACGCAGCCGATCAGGGACCCCACCGTGAAAACGCCCGCGTGGATGATCCCGTCGGAAGCTGACCTCAGCTGGCCCAACGTCCCGCAGCCGTTCTGTGTCCTCTACCTGGGACTCTACGCGAGATCCACATTCTAAGTGGGTCTTTCCCCTGCGGTGTGGACGTGGTAGCGGAGAAGGGGTGGGGGGGGCGTAGGTCTGAGGGACCACGTATTTGAACGCATAGGCTGCTTCCTTCATCCAACCGAGATTTCCGGGCTGACCGCAGCCCTGCTCGGCGCTGGGCGTCCTGGGGTCCGCCCTCGGAGAGGCGAATCCCGTCTCGTGGCCTCGGAGACACAGGTGGGGATGGCCGTGCCCTGCGGAGGGATTCCTGCAGGGGGACGTGTCAGGTGTCGTGGGCACCGGGCCAGGCGGCTGACTCGGCGAGGAAGAGAGAGAAGCGTTCCCTGAGGCCACGCGTCTGAGCCACTGGCCCCCAGAGCGTGGTCTGAGGAAGCTGGTGGGAGATGCAGGAGTTCAAGCCCCCTTCAGCCAGAGGCCTGAGGTCTGAGAGGCCCTCAGACCTGAAGGCTGTGTAGGAATTGCCGGGTGAAGGGGAAAAGAAAGAATGTTCCAGAAGAACATTTGGCTTGAGTTCCGCTGACCAGAGCAGGGCTTGGAGGTGGGTGGTGGAAAAGCCCCTTTCCTTTGAAGGGACCGCGACTGGGGACACTCCTGGTGGCTCTCCTCCACTTGTCTGGGGCCTCCAAGCCTCCGGTCCGTCAGGCTGGGGGACTTTCGGTGGGTCCTCTCACTGGTAAAAGCGGGGCATTGTTTGCCACAGGTCCAAGAACAGATTCGCGCCTCAGGAAGTCCGCTCCCGCTTCCCCGTGGCGGCACCCAGGCAGCACTGTGCCCGGACGATGGCAGAGCCGTGTCCCCGGGAGGCTCCGGAAAGGACAGGCAGGCCCCTCTGGGTTCGGGGCGGGGACGTGACAGACGGAAGGGAGGCGGAAGGGTTTTAGAAGCCGGCAGGGTCCCCTCTGCACAAGAAGAGCCTGGGGGTGGGGATGAGGGGCCCCGGTCCACTCGGCTCTGCAGCTGAGGGCTGGAGCTGGGGTGCCGGCCCCCCGGCCAGTCTCAGCCGGCTGCCCCGGGGTGGTCCCCAACGAGTGCCAGCCATGCGGCCCCGTCTCACTCCGATGGTGAGAACGCTCCTTCTCACGTTAAACCAAAACCCGTGTCTCGGTGGCTTCCCTGCCTCGGCCCTCGGGTCTTTGAAAGAGGTCACGGTCCTTGATCCACCCGACCCCCCTCGCCAGTTCCCCGGAGCTCACTGATGTCAGGATCGTGGCAGCGTCCAGGGGCCAGCTTCCCCGTCCCTCCCCGGACCCTGCGTGCCGGGGTGGCCGAGGCCAGGAAACTCGCCGGCGTGGGGGTCTCTGAAGCTGGATGGGAGGGTCTGTCTCTCAAAGAAAGCAGACCCCGGGAAGGACGAGATGTTCTAAGTCTGGATGTCAGTCCCCAGCCAGCGGGAAGGGAGATGGCTTCCTGGTTTCAAGTGGGAGAAAGGGTGCTGGCGCCCCCCCCCCCCAGCGCTGGCGCCCAAGGGTGCTGCGGCAGGAAGGCGAAGGCCCCCCCTGGGGACCACGACCCCTCCCCTCGGCACCAGCGGGGTTCCGATTAGGAAAGGCGTGCGAGAACAGAGCCATCCCTGCGCCCGGACTCCAAACAGCCACACAGTGGGGTGGTGGTGCTCCCCCGAAAGGTATGTCCACGTCCTGACCCCCAAGACCCAAGGATGCGGCCGTGTTCGGAAAGAGGGTCTTCGGGGACGTAATTAAATTCAGGGCCTGGAGCTGAGCTCCCCCTGGATGCAGGGCGGGCTGAAATCCAGCGGCCGGCGTCCCTACCAGAGGAAAGGCGAGGAGGCGGGGGACGCGGAGCCCGGCTTCGGACGCAGAGACGGAGCCGCGTGCCCTCACGCCAGGGCGGGAGGGCCGCCAGCAGAAGGGCCCGGGCTTGGAGGGGACCCCCTGGGGAGCCTCGGGAAGGAACCGGCCCCGCCCACACCTTGATTTCCGACCTTGGCCTCCAGCACTGGGAGCAGTGCGCCCGTGCTGTCTCTAGGCGCCCGAGGGGTGGGGGCGACTCGAGCCGGGGTCCGGGAAGCTACCACAGGCCTGGGTTCCCTCCTGAATGAGGTGCAGCCCCCCTCCAGACAGGGGAGCCGGCCCCCCGACTCCATCCGGCTTCGAGACCAGCTCTCGGGGTGCATGGGGGTCGCAGGTGCTGGTGCTGGCTGGCCCCCCTTGCGGACTCGGGCGGGCGCTCACCCTGAGGCCCCGAAGCCCCTCTGGTTGCTGACCTGGGCCCCCCCAGACCCTGCAGGGGCCGCTTTTCAGCATGTTTGCCTCTGCTGGAGTGTCCCCAGGACGCCCTCCCTCCCCCACCGTAGGTCACAGCCCGCGGTGCCTCCTGCCCGGCGCCCTCTCTCTCTCTCTCTCTCCTCCGCTTGCCGGGCGTCCGCTCACCCCTGGTGGGGGCAGGGGTGGGGGCGGCCGCCGCGGGCCCTGCACCCCGGCCCCTGGAAGGGAAGGCGTGCGCCCCCGGAGCGGGCATCTGCACAGACGGGGAGGGCAGGGCCGGGGAGGGCAGCGCGGGCGAGGGAGGGGAGCCGGGAGCAGGCCTCTGCGTTCTTTCCCGGCCGTTTTGCAACGACCGCGTGCTTGGCGCCGGGCTCTGGCGGCCCCCCAGCGACATTCTTCCAGAGGATCAGCTGCTGCCACATCAAATCTTTTCCGTCCAGCTCTCGCGGAGGCCCAGGGCCCGCCACCTTCGCCGGGGCCATGCGGGGGGCACGAGGAGGCCCCCGCGGACCGCGGCGTCTCGGGCCGGCAGGGGTGCGTCCCTGCCGGGCTGTGGCCGAAGCCTGAGGTGCGAGGGCCTGGGTGGCCGGGGGACTGCTTTTAAAAACCTTTCCTTGTGTCATAGTTCCTCAGTAAAGAATAAAAACTACATGGAAAAACCAGACGACGAAAACCTTTCATTGGGCGGGGGACACATGAGTATTCTCAGGGTCAGAGGGTCGCCCGCGATGCCCCTCCCCCAACAGAGGCTCAAACTCGAGTCACATGTTCCTCACCCTCAGCCAACTGCACCCCAAACCAGAAACTGCAGCAGACAGGGTGGGGGTCCCGTCGGCCCCTCCCTGGGACCGCCCACTGCCGCTGCCCCGTGGGAGAGGGGTAGTCCCAGAAGGGACACCTGGGTCCTTCGGGAAGGGTCGGGAGTGGGGCCGGGGACATGGAGACTCGGTGGACAGCCAGGAACGTTCCCCTCTCCGGGGACGTAACGTGTTCCCTGTTTCTCAGGGCATCCGAGGCTCCTTCCTGCCCCTGGGACACCTGCTGGGAAGGCCAGGTCCCTGCTCCCAGGTGGCCTCTCGGGGTCCCGGAGCACGCGGCTCAGTGAGGCAGGGGTGGTTCAGAAAGCTTGCCGAGGGGACAGAAGCGCAGCGGCGGCATCCGGAACCCCGGGGGCCCACGTGGCGTCGAGTGTGTCCCTGGCGGGACGCTGGTGGCTTCTAAATCCCAGCCTCGCTACCTGGGTCCGGCCATCCTCGGCTTCCCGCCTGTGGCCGATTCCCAATGGCAGCTCCTCCCGGCAGGGGGTGGAGGCTGTTTTCCCCGCCCTCGGATCTACAGGGGCCTGGCGTCGCGGAACTCTGCCACCGCGTGACCAAGTCCGCGTTAGCGTCCACCAGGAGGAGAAACCAGACAGACAGACGCGCCCCACCTGTCCTGCCCAGGTGACGCCGGGACCCGAGGAGCCCAGCCAACCCCGTGGGAGCAAAGACGAGCCATTTCTGCGGAATCCAACCCAAATTACGACCCCTCGGGCCGTGCGCGCAGGCACGGTGGTAGGAAGCCCGAGCTGTGGAGGTTTGTTAGGGGCAGGCTCCCTGGGACACGAGCTTCCCTGATCGCTGCCCAGCCTGGTTCTCCGGCCTTTCCATCCAGCCCGCGAGCTTCCTGATTCCTGCCTGAAACGAGCCACCAGGACTGGGTCTGTTGTTTGCAACCAAGAGCGGCGGCTGGTGTAGACACCGGTGCTGGAAGCGGATTTCACGGGAGCGGCCCTCGGAGAACGGTGGGCTGAAAGCGGAGAAAGGCCCACCGGCCCCCTCGCCCACCCCCTGCAAGGCTTCGGTTAAGACTGACGGCGCGCGGTGCCGGTGACGCCACCGGGCGGCTGAGCTCTCCCTCGGGGGCAGGGGGCACGGTCACTAAGGAGGAGGGTGCGCAGTGTCCACTAAAGCGAAACGCACGCCCCGTCAGCTGCACTCCTAGGCACACCCCCGAGACAACGAGTCCACGTGTCCTCCAGACGACACGCTCTCGAGAACGTCTGTGAAGGCTTTATTCAAAATTCCAGGGGCGCCTGCGCGGCTCAGTCCGTTAAGCACGTGACTTTGATTTTGGCTCAGGTCATGATCTCACGGTCCGCGGGGTCGAGCCCCGCGTTGGGTTCCGCCCTGACAGCACGGAGCCTGCTTGAGATTCTCTCCCTGCCCCCTCCTCTCTCTTTCAAAATAAACAAATATTCTTTAAAAAAAATTACCGAAGTGCCGGAAACAGCCCTGATACCCATCAGCTATAGAACAGGTTGGAAAATCGGGGCAAATTCATCTGCTTTTCTGGGTGAACCTTCCAGACAAAACATTGAGTCCAAGAACGCTGACCCTGAAAGCTACATACAGCAAGATTCCATTTACTCGAAGGTCAAGGACAGGAAAGACTCGTCTGTGTTGATGGAAGTCAGAACAGTGCGTATGGGGGTGGGGGTGGGGGACTAACTGGGAAGAGGCAGGAGGGGGTCTTCTGGGGAAGGGTTAGGGTCTAGATCTGAGGGGTCGGTATATGGTGTATACACGTATCATAAAGGTGAACTGAGCTCCATACTTTATACGTACGCGTGTGTATACACATATATGCATCTATGCAGATGTGTACACGTATACGTAGATGTTATAAACCAGTAACACTGTTGCTCAAAATTCCACTGGCTACCGGGAAAGCCCGCTGGGCTGGCTGTGTAAACAGTGGCGAACCAGCTGATGTCAGTTATTGCCTGTGGGCGCCTGGAATGAGACACCCACTGGAGGCACAAAGTTGGGGACCCTGCTGCTGCCCACAAAATAATATGAAGAACCAAAGGATTCTAGGTTCAGGGGCAGCTGTTTTCAACGGGACCGAAGCCGGGATGAACCAAACGAGCCACATTACAGGCAAAATTTAAAGACGTGCCCAGTGTCAGGGGACAGACGGCCGGAAGAAAGTCTTTCGTCCTTTTCTGCTACCTCCTTTCTGCTTCCCGCAGGGCAGACACCATGGCTGGAATCCCAGCAGCCACTGTGGACCACGAGGCAGCCTCAAAGGCGGTCGTAGGCTAAGATAGTGCCGTGGGCAGAGGTGGCCCCGGCCTCCAGAACGACTGCCTCATCTCTCGTAGGTGAGAGAAAAACTACGTCTCCTGTCTTTGTCGCCGCTGTTTTTGGGTTTTCATGATATGAAGCCGAAGCTAAACATATTCAGTACAGGTGTGTCCATCAGAGATCTGACCCGGTTGCCTGAGCAGCTTCGAGGAGCGCTGTCTCACCCGACTGACAGACGGCTGCACTCCCTGGTGCCCCGTGAGTTCCGTCCTCGCTGCGATGCAGAGAAAGGAACCCAGGATCCGTCCTCGGCCCCTCATCTAGACGGACCCGACGGCCCTCTCGCCTGAACGCCCCGGGAAATGCATCGAGGAGGGAGGCGCCGGGCGGCAGGGGCTTCTCGACTGTAAGGGGAGGGGGGGAGGACGTGGCTAGCTGCCCGGGAGGGGCTCAGGACCGGAACGGACGCCTTCACAAGCTGCCTACCTTGGGATTCACAAAGACACGCTGGGGAGGCCCACGAGGCCTGGTGGGAGGACCCTCGGGGGGTATCTGGGGGTTTGGAGTCAAGTCACGCCGGGCCCTCTTCTAAGCCACAACCAGCTTTGGGCCCCGACACCTGAGCGTGGGGCCCGAGCTGCTGTCCCCGGGCTAGGCGGGGTCTGAGCCGCCGGCAGCGGGGGGGTGGGGGGGGGAGCGGGTCCCCAAGGAGTGGCCCCATCAACCCGCGGAGGCCTGGGTGACTCGTGCCTACAGACGGCTGCTGCTCTGCGTGCCAGCCGCCCCGCCCTCGGCCACGCGCAGCCTCACGGGGAAGACGCCAGCCTGGTTTCAGGACGCGCCACGGGCTAACACCAGGCGGGGGAGGCTTGCCGCGGCGCCGTCGCCCTCCCTTAGGGCAGAAGGCTGAGCAACGCCTCAGTCCCCGTTAGGGAAGGGGGTCGGGGCCACCTGGTTGGCAGGGGAGGCAGGCGGGCTGCTGGGGGAGGGGGGGTCACTGCCCCTCCCCGGCCACGGCGGCCTGCTCTTCTGGCCCTCCAGGTGGCCTCGGTGGCAGGGAAGGGAGGCCGTGCATGGGCTGACCTTGGCCTAGTCCCCCAGGCTGATGGGATCTGACGTTTGCTCCGGAGCCCTCACCTGGCGTCTTGTGACAGTCAGGCGGAACTGCCGGGTGACGGCGGGCGCTTGTACGTGGCGGAGATCCTCTGGCCAGGCAATCCGACCTTTATTCTAGATTTGGATTTCCCCCCCACCCCCGTCATACCGGCCTTGGTCTTGCCAGCCCTGCAGGAACCCTACGGCATGGTGCCTGGCCCCCGTGCACGCAGCTCGCTCCTGTGGGCAGCCCCGTGACTCCTGAGTGTCGCACGGCTCCGGAGGGCAGGGACGGAAGACGGAAGACGGCGGAAGCTGGGTCCGGAGGCATACCAGCCAGTCCTGGAACCACCCTGTTCCCAGATTCCTCACGAATCCCGTCATCGGCCGCCAAGCAAGCCCATGACCGCCCTCTGGTCCACGGCACACACTGAGCTCGTGGCCGGAACGTGGTCCTCCCAGGGTCCGAGAACACCGGTGTGGCGGCCGGTGGTGCCGGCGCCGTGCAGCGAGTCCCCCGGGGCCAACTCTGCAATCTGGGCTCTGCCGTTTTAGGGACGTGACACCCACGAGACGCACGTGTCCACCAAGAGACACCTCCACGGCCCGCCAAAGGAAGCGGAGGCTGGCACCGGCGGTGGGACTGCGCCTGCCCTCGGCCGGGCTTAGGGGCGGAGAACGGAGGCCCGGGGGGAGCGGGGCGCTGCCCCAAAGCGCGTGGAGGGTGGAAGGAGCTCGGGTGGGTCCCGGGGGTGTCTCCTCACACGGCAGGGCCCTCACAGGGGCCCAGAGCTCTCTGGAAGGATTCTGGTTACCTGACCGGGCCGCACCTTGCTTTGGAGGTGCTGGCGGCGGACAGGGGGCGTGGGGCGTACGGGAGGAGAGCCGCTAACTGCTGCGAGGAGAGGTGGGTGGAGGGGAGCCCTGGACACGGCGAGGAGATGCGGCCGCTTCCTCTCCCTAGGGCACACAGTCCCTCCCGCCCCCCGTAACCCCACCGGCCGCATCTCCTCGCCGTGTCCAGGGCTCCCCTCCACCCACCTCTCCTTCCTGTCTACCTCTACCTGCGGTGCCCAACAGAGGAGCCGGGGCCAGTCAGCACGTGACAGAAACAGGACGATACCTTTGTAAAAAGGCACCGTCACAGAAGGGGCCAAGACCGTGGGCCTGGAGCCGGGGACCCGTCGGGAAGGCAAAGCTGCCTGGGCCAGGCGGGGGGCTCTGGGTCTCTCTTGTCTCCGTGGCGGGGCAGGCGGGCGGGCGGGGCAGCGTGCGGCAGGGACGAGCCTGTGGCGGCCCGCTGGCCCGGCCTTCTGGCCTGCCCGGCGTCTGACCCCCCCCTCCCGTGGGGCGCCTCCCCTTCCCGAGGCCGGGACGGACCAGATGCTGGAGCTCAGACCGCAGCCAAGAGCTGCGGGCACGCGGCCTGAGCTCGGCCAACCACGTGTTTCCGGGGACCCTGGGCCTGGAGCGCAGGACGGCAGGGCCGGTTCGGAGTTCCTGCCCTGCCCTCTGCCGGCCGGAGGGGCCCTCGAGCACCCCGAACCCGGGGTAAGGCGCCACGGGACCCCAGGCTCGGCCCCCTGCCCTCGCCTAGATTGTGTGGGTGGCCCCGGATCGCCCCAGCACGTCCTTCTGCCCCGCCCACCCCATCATGAGGGTCCTTGGCGGGGACCTCTGGCCCCTCGCTGACGCGAAGAGGTCATTTCCGAGTCCAATTCCCATGAACCCTGCCGAGACGATCCGTGTCCTCGTCCCCATGTGCACAGCGAGGGTTCGAGGAGGCACGGGGCTGCGGGTGCCGCTTCCTCTCCCTAGGGCACACGGTCCCTCCCGCCCCCCGTTTCCCACACGCCCGGGGCTCTCGTGTCTCCGCAGGCCCCCACCCCGCGCACCGTCTGGTCTCCATCACCCGCTCTCCCGATCCGAACGGCCCCGGCTGTTTGTCTGCTTGCCCTCCCCGCCCCAGGCCGCGGCTTTGTGAGGACAGCCAGCACGCCCAGCGGCCGAGCGCAGGACAGACGCGCGACTCTGTGCAAGAACGCGGGAACTGGGCGATCAGTGCAGCTTTAGTGATCGGGGACGAGGGACAGCACAGGACCGGGAACGGGAGAGGCCGCGTCGGAGTCCACCCGCCCCGCCCGCGTCCCGCTGCTTCTCCACCTGGAAACCAGCCGGGCGGTGGTGGGGGCGGGGTGGGGGTGGGGGTGGGGGGGTGGAGGGGGAGCTGGGACTTCTGTGCAGGGTGGTGAGCATTAGCTGAAACCTTCCAGTACCTTCTCTAAGCTCAGAGGCATCCGTGAGAGCGGGAGGGCCCTCTGGTGGCCGGCGTGGCGGGTGGCTGCGGCTGGGAGGCGCCGGCCTAGTTCACGTCGGACGAGTTGGTCAGGTAGAAGGGCCGGATGACCACCTGGAAGCTGCTGAAGGACCCCGCCGGGCAGGGGAAGGGGGACGCGCTCCTGGAGCCGTTGGTGCCCAGGGCGCCGGGGATCAGGGCCTTCTGCCCCAGGAAATCGGCGACGTCGGCCACGAAGCGCCCCTCACAGAGCATCAGGGCTTTGCTCTGGTAGCCGATGGTGGGGTCCGAGTAGCCGGACTGGGAGAGGCCCAGGAGGGGGACCTCGTCCGGGGCGCACGAGAACCCGTAGTTCCAGCAGCTCTGGACGGTGGGGAGGTACAGGGCGGACCAGGACACCAGCCTGTTCTGGAACAGGAAGCTGGGGTGCTGCGGGGTCTGGAAGGACCGGTTCGGGACGTAGCGATAGCCGGACGAGGCCCAGTAGGCGTTGTACCGGTAGGCGGCCGAGGCCCGGGAGTCGCCCGAGACGTTGGCGCTCCAGGTGGGCGAGGTGTACAGCCGGGGCTGGAAGGCGTCGTCGCTGAGGTTCAGGCCCCGGTACTGTGCCAGCAGCCGGAAGGGCACCGTGTGGAACTCGAGTGCCTGCAGCGTCTTCCTCTGGAGGAGCGCCTCGTGGCCCCGGTACAGGGACAGGTTGAACTGCAGCTCGAACAGGGTCTCGGGCAGCATCATGGGGAACCGCACCTTCTCCAGGAGGCCCGCCTCCTCCCCGCGGGCGGCCTGCGTCTCCCGGCTCCACGCGTCCACGGCCGTCAGCAGGGCCAGCTCGCTGGGCACGGCCACGTCGCTCCGGGACAGCAGGGCCCGCAGCAGCGCCGCGGGGACGCTCGGCCAGGCCTCGGCCCGCGTCAGGGCCTCGAAGTTCCAGGCCAGGAACTGCACGCACAGCTCCTCCAGCACGGGGTCCCGGGAGGCCAGCGCGTAGGCGTAGAGTTCCAGGGGCGTCTGGAAGGAGGCGTCCTGGGGCAGGAGCACGGCGAAGAGGCTGGCGCAGAAACCCTGCAGCTGCCAGGCCCCGTAGGCGGAGGCGAGCTTGTGGAAGCACTTGGCCGACGTCAGGGAGACGTCCAGCCGTCGGGAGTAGAGGTACCTGGGGGCGGGGCGGGGGGCGGAGGGGAGGCGAGCGTTGAGCGGCCGGGACCACGGCGGGCCCGGCCTCTCCGACCTCGCCTTCTACCCCGTGTTTGCCGCCGACCCACGGACGCCCCCGGGAGGGGGCCCCGTCTCGAGAGGCGTTCGGTGACCCCCGGGTTGGTCTTCGGGGCCAAGCCACATTCCGATCTCATGTCTGCTCGGATCTGACGAGCAGGCCGACCCCGGGGTCCCGAGCACGACGCTCCGTCCCTGGCCTGTGACGGAGGCGGCCCCACCAACCCGTGTTCTCCGCCTCGGCCATCAGGGTCGTCACCCTCTGGTGCCCCGGGCGCCAGGACCCGGTGGCCACCCGGAGCACCAGCACCGCACTGCCCCTTCCCTCCTGCCGTCGCGGCCCTGGCCGGGCCCCTTCGGTCCCTTGCTGGGTGCCCAAGGGCTCCCTCCTGTCCCCAGCACCATCTCCTGCCCCCACGACACAGGGATCACCCCTGGTTCCTCCCTGTCTGCTTCCCCTGCCGACGGGGAGCTCACCCCGGTGACGCCCAATCTAAGGTTGGCTCCGTGGCTCAGGGCACCGCCAGGACCCACCGTGGCGGGTGACAGGGGTCCGGCTGGAGGGCCACACGGGGCGAGGCCTGCCGCCCTCTCCCGGGATGGGGCGGGTGGGGTCCTGCAGTGGGGACGAGCCCCAGGCCCCTCGGGAGGAGTCGGGGACCCTGTGCCCGGGGACGGTGGCAGAGGCGTGCCCTCCGTCCTTGTCCCTCCCTGCACTCGGAATTCTCGAAGCTCAGTGTGTGATTCCTGCTGGTGACCGGCACTCCCCGGGCGAAGAGGGCACCTTCCCCCTGGCCGGCCACCAGCAGCTGGGTCTCGAGGCACTGGAGCCTCCCCCCTGGGCAGCGCCCCGGGCGCACACCTCCTGGGCGCGGCCTCTTTGGCGGTGGGCCCTGCAGGTGTGTTGACAGAGTGGGGGAGGGACTGTGGCCACCACCCCTCCCAATTCTGACTTTAGGCCAGAGGGGGAGGTCCCCAGCCTCGGGCGGGCACTGGTGTGGGGAGGGGGGGCCCAGTGGTCCCTCGGCCTGCCCCTGAGAGGTGGAGACGGGAACCACGGACAGGGGGCCTTAACGACCCTCAGAAACAGCGGAAACTGGTGAGGAGGCCCGGGCATCAGGGGGCCACACGGGGGCCTCGGGCAGAGGAAGGGCAGGGTCTGTGCCCTCAGCGAGGATCGGGTCTCCTGAGGCCTTCGGGCGGCTGGCCGGGGTCAGGAGGCCAGGGGCATCCAGGTCACCGCAGCCTCTCTGCCTTTGGCGGGGGCACAGGGAGAGAGACGGAGAAAAGGGAAGAAACAGACAGAGGGGAGGGAGAGACAGAGAGAGAGGAAAGAAAGAGAGAGAAGGGAGAAATAGAGAGGAGGGAGGAAGAGAGAGAGAGAGAGGAGAGAGAGACAGAGAGAGAGGAGGGAGAGAGAGAAGGACAGGAAGGAGAGAGAGAGACAGTGGGGGAGACAGTGAAGAGGGAGAGAGAGAGAGAGAGAAAAGAAAGAGAGAGAAAGGAGAAATAGAGAGGAGGGAGGGAGAGAGACAGAGAGAGAGGAGGGAGAGACAGGAAGAGATGGGAGGGAGAGACAGAGAGAGAGGAGGGAAAGAGAGAGAGACAGGAGGGAGAGGGGAGGGAGAGACAGAGACAGCAGAAGAGACGGAGACAGCGGGGAGAGACAGAGGGAGGAGAGATGGGGAGGGCACCGCGGCTGCTCCAGAGTCCCGGGCACCGGCCGAGGGCGTGATTCCGGCCGGGCCTGGCAAGCCGGCGAAGGGCACCTGCTTGGCCCTCACACGAGTCCTGGAAACGGGTCCCGCTGGGGGCGCACAGGTGGCGCCAACCTCCTACACGCGGCTGGAGGAACCCGCTGGAATCTGCCCTAATCGCCATTTGTTGCTCTCTCTTCAATGCCGCTCGCGGCTGCGTAAAGCTTCAGGTCTGAAGAACCAGAAGGAACAAGTGCTCTCGGAACACAAGCCCGGGGGAGCCCTGCGGGGCGGCCTGGCGGAGGCCGGCGGCCCAGGGCCGGCAGAGGCGGGTCCCGGGGTCTCCGAGTCCTCAGCTGGGGCGCCGGCTCTCGGGCGGGCGGGCGGGCGGGACTCTGACGGGTCTGGGGTCCCAGGCGCCGCACCGTCCACACAAGCGAGGCCGGAGTGTGACCGGGAGGAGGGGGAGTGCAGAACTATGCTTCAGGTTCTCGGAAATCTTAGACCCTGACCTCACGGGACCTCAGAGACGGGGGTGCGTGTTTCGGGGCCGCCTAACTTCTCCTCGAACACACGCACGTCTGGGCCTCCGTGGAGACGGAGGCCCGGACCAGCGTCTCGGGGTGCAGGGCCCCTTCCCAGCTCTGCCCCAGGCCTCTCCAGGACCGGTCACCAAGCCAGCCTAGGTCTCGTCCCCGGTGGGTCTGTAACCCACAGTGGGGTCTGACACCTCTTCTCACAATGGCGATTGCGGGGACGTTTTTTATGCGGTGTTTTGTGAAAGTCGAGGTGTGTGTGTGTGTGTGTGTGTGTGACAGCGTGCGTGCTGAGGGTGCGTGTGTCTATCTGTGTAGAGTGTGCAGGTACATGCAGGAGTGTGTGACTGTGTGCGCGTGCACCAGTGTGGGTACGAGCGAGTGTGTGCATGTGAGAGGGTGGAATGCACACAACCGTGAGCCCAAGCGTGTGTGTGTGTGTGTGCGTGTGTGCGTGTGTGTGCAGGCACAGGCGTGGACTCGGGTGTGCCCATGTGGGCGCACGCGGGTGTGCGCGCGTGTCTGTGCGCGCGCGTCTGTTGGGTCGTGCGCACGCGGGTGTTAGCGGAAGCACCGATGTGGTCGGTGCCGTGTCCCCTGAGGTTGGCCGTCGGCGGGAGGCGGGTGAGCCCTGGCCGCCCCCCCCCAGGCCCTGGTAGCCGCGTCCCGAGGATGGTCACCTGATAAAGTCTCTGACGACAGGCAGGCACTCTGCGTCCACCTCCATGGTGACCGTGCGGCCGGGCTCCCTCCACAGGGCCTCGGCCTCGGGGTTGGTGGACAGGATCAGCCTGTGGCCGCACAGGTCCAGGCCCTCCTCCTCCTCGCCCCTCGCCCTCACCCTGATGGACAGGTCGCAGCCCCTCTGGCTGTCGAAGACCCGCTCCAGGGCGGCGGGGAGCTCGCCCGACAGGTCAAGGGTGTGGGCGCCGCGGGTCTCTGCGAGGGGCGGAGGGGGGCGCGCGGTTAGGAAGAGGGGCCGGCGCGGCCGCCAGAGAACGCTCCTCCTCCCCGCCCCGTCTCCTCGGGAGGGCTGCGGGGAGGGGGCCGTTCCCCTCTGTGGCACAGGGCCGCCCCACCCCCGGGGAACACCCCGAGTTAGCGCCTCTGCTCCCCCACGTTGGGGCCCCACCTCCACTGACGTCCAGAGCCCGAGCCCGCCCCCCAACTTTTGACTCCCAACCACTCAAGCCGTCACCCAAACCTTCTCCCTGGCTCCACCATCTGCGGAGGCAGAGTCTTAACGGAGCTCGGTGCAGAGCCATGGGGCCCCTAGCAGTCTCCTTCAGGGGACCGAGGCCTAGAGAAGCCCCTCGAGGCCCCCCGGGGGGTGCGGGGGGGTGAGGCGCCCCTCCCCCGACACCCCCGGAGCCTGACTGGGAACTAAACCCCACCTGTTCTTTCTTTTTCCCCGAATGGGTTACAAGTCAGCCAGGCAGGTCCAGTCCCAAATGCCCCCTGCAGGGCAGCGGCTACTCCCTGCCCTGCCCCCCGCCCCCAGGGAGCCCTCCACGCCACTGCTCGCTCCGTCCCCAAGCCTCGGGGGCTGCCCCTGCCCCCAGGCCCCGTGTGAAAGCCCAGGAAGGAGGACTTTAGGACACAGAGCGGCCCAGAGAGGTCAGCCCGGTGGCGGAGCAGGGGGGAGGGGGAGGCCATCGGGGCGGAGCCGTCGGGGCGGGTGTAAGGCGCGCTCGGCTGGCTTGCTGGGCTTGCTGTCCGGGGCGCTGCCTTCCATGCCGCGGACCGAGGACGGAGGAAAGTGAAAGACTGGGGTTGAAAGTCGCAGGCGTGCCACACGTGGGTGTCCCGTGCGGGGGGCATGCGGCTCCTGCCCCAGGACCGGGTTACACGGAGCATCTCTGAGCAGCCCGGGTGCAGGGCCGTGGGGAATCCCGGATGGCCACGTAGGGTGGGGGGTGCTCTGGAGGCTCTCCCGCCCCCTCCGGGACAGGCGTGGGGTCCGTGGGGGAGGGGGCGCGGGGAGGCGCGCGTGCCCGCCGGGCTCACCGTTGGTGCAGATCACGCCGGCGTCCTGATTGTGCCTGCAGTTGCTCTTGAGCCAGCCCAGGGACCTGCACTCGGCCAGCGACGACTCCGTCCCCCTGCACACCACCTCGTCCAGCATGACGGGACCCTCGCCTGCAGGCACACGAGGCTGGGGCTGGGGTGCTGGCGCCCTCCGCCGGGCGGGGGTGGGAGGGGCGTGGGCAGGGCTGCTCCCCCAGAACTGCGGACTGCGGGGGACGGTCACGTTCACCGCGGCGACGGGCGCCCCGTGCAGCCCTCCCGCTCGCTGTCCCTCCCGCTGTCTGGCGGGGGCTGCCCCAGGTGGGACCTGGCGGCCATCCGAGCGTGGGTTCGGGTGTGTTCTGGTGGCACCACGGACTAGCCTTCGTCTGTACCCGCCCCCCGTCCCCGAATATTTGGATTATTTCCCTTTCTTCAGAACCACGGGCACCGCGTCAGTGGGGAGATGGCTCAGGAGGGTACGTGCCCGGGGCCTGAGGGACCGGCCGCCGGCGAGGCCAGCGGGAGGGCCCGCCTGTCAGCGCCCGGCCGGCCCGGTGTTAGCACTGTTTTAAGAGTTTGCCAAAGTCGAGTGAGGAGACAGCCGTTTGCTTGTCCCAGGTGACGGTCGCTTCCCTGGCAGCCGGTCCCAGCTCTGGGGGGCCGGGGACTGGGGGGCCGGGGACCGGCGGGCCTACCTGGCCCGAAGGCGGCTCTGCCCAGCGCCTCCGTGGCGTTCTGGAAGCCCAGGGCCCGGCAGACGACGCTGGCGTCCGTCAGGTCCCACAGGTTGTCACACACCGTCCCCCACCGGCCTCGGTAGAAGATCTCCACGCGGCCCTCGTTGGCGCTGTCCCCATCGGCCAGCCGCATGTCCCCATCTTCCACACCTACCGGGTCCCCGAGGGAACAGAACGGTCAGCAGAGAGGAAGG
This sequence comes from Paradoxurus hermaphroditus, assembly GCA_004024585.1. Classification (NCBI taxonomy): domain Eukaryota; kingdom Metazoa; phylum Chordata; class Mammalia; order Carnivora; family Viverridae; genus Paradoxurus; species Paradoxurus hermaphroditus. The sequence continues at coordinate 22,008 of PITB01014932.1, read as the reverse complement.
CCCGGCTCCATCCCGTTCGGGGGTGCCGCCCCGCCCCTGGAGGGCCGCTCGCCCGTTCCCTGAAGTGGGGGTACCCCCCGTGCCATGAACTTTCCAGCCCCCATCCTTCCTCGAGCGGGTGACCCGCTGGGGAGGAGTGGAGGACACGCCCCGACCCCCCTCCCCCACCACAGGGGGCAAGACGCCTCTTCTTGTCTTTGAGGTCTGCGTCCTTCCTCCCTTGGTTCAGAAGAGGCGGGAGGGTCAGCCGGGACCCTAAAGCATGAGCACGGGGGAGGCGGGACCCCGAGGCAGGATGGAGGGGGAGGGGGAGGGGCCCGTGACCCCACCCGAGGGGGGTCTGGGGCTCAGGGACGCAGCCTGTGCACCCCCGCTAGGACCCCTGGGAGGGCTGGGGGGAGTCCGGGGGGGGCAGCCCCAGCGACCCCCCGGAAACATCGGCAGGAGAGGCCGGGGGCAGAGGGCAAGAGGCCGCCCTGGGACGGGCTCAGGCGGGAGCCGGGTGCGGCGCCTAAGAGCAATCAATTCTCAGTTGGGGGTGCAGCCAGCCCCCGTGGGGTCGCCAGGACAAGGAAGGGCCCCCCGAGGACACTCCTGATGACGGGCGTCCAGAACCCTGAAGTCTGTGTCCGCAGGGCACTGACTCATGACCGCCCCCCTCCCCCGGCATTTGGCCTGTGTGATGGGCTCCTGGTGCTCAGTCCCTCTGGTTACCTCCGGATGAAACGGAGAATCCCTTGGTGTCCCCTCCCCCCCCCCCCCCCCGAGCCTACAAGCCACCGTCACTGGGGACAACCAGGGCTCCGAGGAGAGAAGACCCGGGCTGACCCCCGTGACCCAGGCAGGACGGTGCCTAGATTTTCTGCAAGGAGGGGTCAGCCCCGCAGAACAGGGAGCAGCGGCTTCTCAGACGGCCGCCTTGGGCGTTCCTGGGGCTCAGCTCACCTTGGGTCCCTGTGACCAGCAGCCACACCCAGAGGAGCCGTGGGAAGGCCATGGCTCTGCCGTGAGGCCCTCGTCCTGCGGCGGGAGGAAGCGGCAGAGTCAGACGGCAGAGCCGGGCAGCCCTCGGCACCAGGATCCTTCGGACCCTACGTGCGCTGTCCCTGCTCTCGGCCGAGTGTGACAGGGGCCCCAGCGGGAGCCCCCACCCAAGAGGTGGTCCTCGGCGTGTGAGGGGGAGTAAGACTTGCCCCGGCGAAGGGTGGGGGGACCCGGTGGAGGTCTCTAAGCGGCAGGACGGCGGGAACAAAAGCCCATCTCAGAACACCAGGCCCCGGGCGAGGCTGCGGAGGGAGGGAGGGGCGGGCGTGCAGGGCCCAGATCCCCGGAGGCCTGGTGGGCCCTGCCGAAGATAGGGCTCTGCTTCTGGCAGCTGGACTCCTGTGGGCGGGCCCTGAGGGCTCTCCGTGGGCCCCTGAAGGGAGGGGACATCTCGGGAGGTCCTTGGAAATCCAGGCGGGGGTGACAGAGCGGGCCGGAGGCAGTGGCTGGGAGGGGGAGTCAGGGCTGAGGCCTGGGGACAGGCTACGGGGGGCCGGGGGAGCAGGGAGGGGAGGAAATGCTGAGGGGAGGACGTGGTGCTGCCACCTCTGAGGCTCGTGTCCCCAAGAAACCGAGGCTCGGGCCACCGAGACCACCCGGCCAGCCCGGGGCAGTGGGGGGGGGGACTGGCTCTTCCAACGTTTGCCTGGAGTTCTTGCCTCTCTGCAATTCTTGGGGCTCATCTTTCATCTTCATCTCAGCCTGCTCCTCACCTGCCCCCGCCCGCCATGCTGCGAGGGTGGAGGAGCCAGTCACCGTCTCTCTGGCTCGGTCGGTGACCATCCTGTGGTCCCGCACCGCTCCCGGGCCCGGCGAGAGGGCCACGAGGCCACCACTGTGGGCACCCCTGCAAGTTCGGGGCTGGCGACCCTGAGGCAGCATCCCGGTTCCCCGCTAACAATGGCCAGTCGAGCACCTGGTACACGGTATTCAAATACGGCTGCCCTTGGGGTGGTCACTGCCACCTGCTGTAGCCCGACTCCCTCATATGGGAAACTGGGATAAGGCTGCCTGCCCCTGGCTCATATGGCACCTTTTGCAAAATAGGAAAAAGATCCTCTTCCTTTGGACAGGTGTAGGCCTGGGCTGGAATGCACGAACTGGTGAGAGGGCACTGGGCTAAATTCTAAGCCTGTTTGCCCTTTGTCCTGGTGCAGTGAGCAACCTGGACAACCGTACATAGAGAACCTGTGGATCCGGGAGCAGCAATGACGGTTTCTGGGCTGAGGAAGAGTACCAGATCCCCAGTGGAGTACAAACAGGGAGACTGTACCCACACGATGACATTGGGTAGAGAGAGGGATACCCACCTGAGAGCAGGAGGCATGCCCTTACCTGCCTGAGGCAATTACTGGTGGCTGCCCTGGATCCTCGCGCCTACTTGCTGCAGGATCCCTCTTGAGCCCAGAAAATCCGGTGTGCAGTGTGGTCAGGAAATACCACAGAAAGAGTCTAGTTTCGATTTCCAGAAACCACCTGACCTGGGTTTCTTCTGGGATTGGCTGCCGGCCCAAGCCTTGGGCTCCCGGGCCCCTCCCTCCTCTCAGCTCTGGCTGCGGGTGTTGGACGGCAGGGTGGGAGTCTAACAGACGTGATGGCCAGCTTGATTGTAAACTCCAAGCTGGACCGGCCCCACGGGCTGTCACTATGGGAGGAAGGCAGGAAGGAGAGCGGGGGTGGGGGTGGGGGGCGGGGGGGCGGGAACAGACAGGCCGGGGCCGCACCTGCCCGTGTGACCTGGGCTCCCGCCGAACGCTCCGCGCCATCTCCTCGGTCGGGCATGTGGCCGGCAGGGTGGACACTGGGGATGGCTGCTCGCTCGAGGCACCCAGCTCCGAGTGCGCGGCCAGCCTGACCTCCCAGAGAGGCCGCCCCCCGCGAGGCTGCGCGGAGCGGTCCCCTTACAGGAGGGAGGCCCGGAGACCGGACACTATGCTGCCAGCAAGTGACACGCTGGGCCCCGCACGCGGCAGCGACCCTCAGGGCCTGCAGCGGGCACCGTGGAGCACCCCCCACCCCCAATAAGGGCTTTTCTCCCGTGGCTCACCCCCGAGGGGTGGGTGTAAACCGAGGAGCCCCCTCCCGGCCATTTCTCCCCCCTCCAGCCCCGACAGAAGGCGGCACCGCCATTTCCCTCGGGAAGGCACCTGCTCCCGCTCCCAGGGTGCCTGGGGGTCCTGCCACCCCCCCCAGTCTGACCCTGGGCTCTGAGCCCTGCAGGCCCCTTGCCCCAGGGATGGTGTCAGAGAGAGGCCTTGATGGCAGGCGGCCCAGCGGGAGTCAGCTCCAGACCCGGGTGTGTGTGTGGGGGTCCCTGTAGGGAGCCTGTGGTGGGGGGGGAGGGTAGGGGGATGGGGGGACGGACCTGAGGGTGCAGATGGGGGTGGAGCCGAGGCCCGGAGGCAGTAGGTCTGAGCCCCGGTCCAGCTGCCAAGGTCAAGTCCTGGGATTCAAGGTTAAACGAGCCAACGAAGGCCCTCTGTCGTTTTTCTCACCTGCGCCCCACAGGTCTGCATGGTTTGTCCCTTGGAAGGTCCCCAGGCCTCTCGAGCCGAGTGGCTCTCAGCCTGGTCTGCACATGACAGCCACCTGGGAGTTTTACAGACTCCTGATGCGCAGACCCACGCCGTCCCCACCTCCGGGGTGGGGACAGGCGTCGCCATTTCAAAGCCTTCCGGGTGGCTGCCGCATGCGGCCCAGCTGGGAGCCGCCGGCAAGACACTGTTTCCCCGGCAGTGCGACCCCGGGAGCGAGCGCTGAGGTCAAGCGCGGACCGGCTGTCCGCCCACGATGTGAGGTTTTAGGGAGCTACGCGGCTCAGCCCTCCGAAGACACCAGAGTCCTGGGGGAGAAGCATCTGGAAACAGCTGGCACGGGAGACCGGGGTGAGGTTTAAAATCCCACCCACACTGGGGGGCTTCAGGCTTCCCTGGCGCGGAGCCTCCGGGGCCTCCCTTCTCGCAGTCGCCACGAGTTTTCCCCAAGCGAGTTGCCCGCCAGGAAAGGCATACAAAGTCCTTTGGGAGGGCCGTGGCGGCGTTAACCTTAAAAATAAAACGGCCGGTTATCTTATCGGTTTATTCGGGAAGAGCCGAGAATTGCTACCGGGAGCAAGCAACCTATGGCCAAGCCACGGGCAGTTCCGGGCCGGGAGGAGGAGGCAGAGTTTTAGAGGAAGGGGGGCCGGGAGTAACCTGGGAGGTGGTGCAGGTGGCTTCCCACTGGCCGAGCTGCGGCGGCGGGGGTGGGGGGGGTGGAGGAAGAAACCTTCCTTCCTCCAGGGGGACGGCGACGTGTCCCGGTGCGACGTGGTCCCCTCCTGCGGGACCGGCAGCCGGCAGCCCATCTGCTTGCTCCCCCTGCCCGCCGCCTGCCTCTGTTCTAACCGAGGTTTCCTTTCCCTAATTTTCCCAGCAGCGCCGTTTACAACTTGAGTTGCTGAATCTTCAGCCCTGGCGAGTCCTCCCGGCGAGTCCTCCCGGTGGGGAAGACGTACGCCCGAGGGCTCTCTGTGGATTCCGAGTGTGGGTTTGGGCTCCCCGGGGCCCTCCAGGCCTTTCCGTAAAGGGGAACGCGGAACTGAGCTCGGCGGGGCCCGGCCCGCCGAGGAGGGGCTCGGTGCCGAGGGGACGGAAAGCCCCGGACGCGCAGACGACGGCCCCGCTGCTGTCACCGGGCAGCCGCGGCCAACACGGTAGGGAGAGTCCTGGGGGTTTTCGGAGGTGAGGACTCCGGCCGCCTCCGGGGCATTCTTTTCTACGTCTCCCCCACCTCGGCCGAGGGCAGGGACGCTGCTGAGTCTAGCAGAGACCGTTCCACGGATGGCGCACTTGCTGCTCCAGCCCCTCCGGGCAGTAGCCGCTCCTCCTCACCCGCTCCACAGATGAGAAAACAGGCGAGAGGGGCTGGGCAGCTGGAAGGGAAGGAGCCGGGATTCAAACCCACACTTTTTTCTTTTAAGAAAAAAAATTGGCTCGGGGTGCCTGGATGTCCCAGTCAGCTGAGCGTCCACCGCTCGACTTCAGCTCGGGTCATGATCCCAGGGTCGTGGGACCGAGCCCCCTGTTGGGCTCCACGCGGAGTGTGGACCCTGCTTAAGATTCTGCCTCTCCCCCTCTGCCCCTCCCCCTGCTCTCCGGATACGATTTACATCCGTTAAAATGCATGGATTTGATGCGTTTTGACAGAGGCATACAAATGGCGACGGTGACCATGACCGTGACCTAGAGAACATTTTCATCATCCTCCAGCGGTCCTTGTGCCCCTTCGCGGTCAGTCCCCTCCGCCGGCCCCCCTCCCTGGCAACCACCCATCTGTTCTGCGGGTTCTAGAATTTCATATAAATAGAACCACACAATATGTAATGTGTTGAATCTGGCTGCTTTTACTCAGCACGAGGCTTCTGAGATTCATTCATGTCCCTGCAGATCCCAGCTATCGGTTCACGGTTTTTCCTGAGCGGTGGGGCCCCGTGTGGACAGACTGCGAGCTGCATGTGCATTCGTGGGCACCGATGGACATTTGGGCCATTCCGGGTTTTAAGTAATACCAATATAGCTCTTAGGACCATCTGGGGAGAAGACTTGGTGTGAACATAAGCTTTGCTTCCTTTCGTGTGAAACACCTCGGGTTAGGATTACCGGGTCACGTGATAGATGTTGACCTTCTTCGAGAAACCGTCAGACTGTTTCCCACAGTGGCCGAACCATCCCGCGTCCCTGCTAGCTCCCGGCGGCGCCGAAGCCTCCCCAGTACTTGGCGCTGCCGGTCTGTTTAACTGTATCCGTCCGGATAACGGCTCAGACTGTTTAGCATCTCACGTGCGTGTCTGGCCCTGGCACGCCTTGTTTGGCGCAGGCTCTATTTAAATCGCAGACACGTCTCAGGTCGGGCCGGTTGCCTCATGACTGAGTTGTGCAAGTTCTTTCCGTGTCTGGAGGCAAGTCCTTCAGCGGACAGATTTGCGGATTTTGTTTTTGCCTTTCGTGCCTTCTCATCTTCTTAACGGTGTCTTCTGAAGGACGAAGGTTTCGAATCTGAATGAAGCTCAAAGTCTCATTCTTTCGGTGTCGTGCTGGAGGCGTCTCCGGCCGACGCAAAGGCTACCGTCCGCTGGAGTTTTGTACCGTTAGCTCCTGCGCTTCGCTCTGCGATCTACTCTGAGGTACTCTTGTGAGCGGTGGGAGTAACCGTCGGTTTCTGTCTCGATGACAGTGGCCCCAACCCCGCTTACACAAAGACAGTCTTTCTCCCACGGAAGTCCCCAGACACCTGGGTCCAAAATCCACTCGTCACACACACGCAGGTCTAGTTACAGACCCTTCCGTTCCTGCGACGTGTATGTCTGCCGTTCTGCCAACACGGCGGCTCTGATTACTTCCAACGTTACGTTCAGTCTCCAAGTCACAGAGCGTCAGCATGTGTGCCGTGCCGCCTTCGGCTCTGCTAACCTCAGCCGTTCTGGCGGCTGTGTTTTGAAGACTTCTTAGGCTGTTCTGCCCAGTCGATCTTGTCTTTGGCAAACAGAGACGGTTTTACGCTTTCCTTTCCGGTCTGAATGACTTTCTTTTCCTCGCCCAATTGCACTGTCTGGGACACCCCATAGGACGACTGTGAATAAAAGTGATGACAGCAATGTCAGTTTCCGGTGTCTGGTCACTGTGCTCACACTTGTGAAAACTGGAAGGTGGTAGCGCCGGAGACGGCCGCATGCTATGTTAGTTCTGCAACTTCCGTGCGGTTTAAAACGGCTCCAATATAAGAAGTTAGGTTGTTGGTGGGGGTGGGGGAAGTGGTAAAAGAGGACATTCTTACCGCGTTCCCGGCCACGGGGGGAAACACGTTCAGTCTTTCAGCACAAAGTAGGATGTTAGCTGTAGGTTTCCGGCCGGCGCCCTGTATCAGGTGAGAGACGTTCCTTTTATGCCTGGCTTGCTAAGAGTTTGTTTGTTTGTTTTGAAATCATGAACGGGTGTCGAATTTTGTCAAATCCTTTTTCTGTATCTTTTGAGATTATCATAGGAGTTTTCCTTTTTGGTCACCAATGTGGTGGACTACATTACTTTCAGAATATTAAACCAACCTTGCATTCCTGGAATAAAACACGCTCTCTCGTGAATTATTTTCACTTGTATATACGGCTGGCTCCAACTGGCTAAATTTTTGTCCAAGACTTTTGCATCTATGTTCACGAGGGATGTCGGTCTATATTTTTCTTTTCTTGTAAGAGATTTGTCTGGTTTTGGTATCGGGATAGCGGTGCCCTCAGGAAATCAGTCGGGAAGAGGTCCCGATTTCTGAAATCATGGTAGATTCTGTATTGGTTTGGTATTGTTTCTTCCTTAAATCTTTGGTACAATTCACCAGGAAAACCATTCGGCCTTGGACTTTTCTTGGTGTGAGGGCATTTTATTTTTGATTTGCGTCTCTTAAACAACTTAGGAAGGTAGGATTTACCTTGAAACTCACCAATTCAACGTGCACGTGACAGGATTAACATTCGGGAAGAAATTAACGTTGCTTGTTTTCACTCCGTTCCAAGAGGGCGTTTGGGAGCTCTCTTTTCGCTGACGAGTCACGCCCTGAACTTGGAGAGCGCCCGGCAGGTCACGGTCACCACCGCGTGAGAGCGTGAGAGCCCAGAGTCCGTGGTATCTGGAGCTCCGCAAAGAGATGGCCAAGGCTGCTTTCCAGCTCCTCCCTCCTCCATCTGTGATTCCTCGTCCCTTCCACCTCCGCACGGCTGTCTGGGAGCGGTTCTCCGAGGACTGCGGGGATGGCTGAGCACACCGGGTCCTCCTGGTGGCTCGGGCCACGGGCACTCTCCGCACCTTCTTCCCTGACCTCCCTGCGGTATCTGACGGGTCAGGCTCCCAGGAGGAAACAGACAGCTCCTAACTGGGGTCATCGATGGAGGCATTAAGGAAGGGGTGGCTTACAAGGCCTGAGTGAGCAGGGGTGGGGACACCGCACGGGGTAGAGTGTTACCTGGAGCGTGGACCGCTCTCCGGCCACAAGGGCCGAGGGCAGGGGGCAGTGACTGGAGCGCAGGCCGAGAGCAGAGGGACCTGCCTTGTGAGACCGTGCCGGACGCAACCCCGCCGGAGGGAACTGGGGACCCCCAGCTCATCCTCCTCCCTCCCGGCAGTAGGCGAGGCTCCCCCAGGTCAGCCCCTGGGGACACAGGGCAGGCGGGGAGGGTCTGAAGAGAGAAAGGCCCCGTAAGCACACTCGGCTGTCAGACGGCAGGCCCCTGGGTTCTCCTGTGCCAGCCCGGCCTGCCTTCTCCACCGGCCCCTCCTCGCAGGTGCTCCTGAGGCTCCGGGGAGGGCTTCCGGGGCTTCTGCACCCCCCTGGGAACGGCCTCATCCCCGCAGCTCCACAGACCCGCTAAGGGTGCCCCGACGGGTCTGCCCTCCTTCCTGGGCCCCTCCTCATCGCCCAGCATCCTGAGAGCCCACCGCACGGGCGGCGCAGAACAGGCGCGCACACTAACTCAGCACTCTCCTTTACGGACGAGGAACGCGAAGGACCGAGAAGTCAGACGTGCTGTCCCAGGTCACGCAGCTGGGAAGCATCGGGGCCGGGACTGGAATCGGGGACGGATTTCACAGCCTTCGTTCTTAAGCGCCATGACCAGGCGAGCTCCTTTGGACACGGAGAAGTCGGGACTGGATGGTTCAGTTTCCGGAAGGTCTTCCCCGGTCTGCGAAGGTGCCTGTGCCACCGATCCCCGTGGCCCGTCAGACCCCCGCCCCAGAACAGGACAGAGCGCGCCCCTGAAAGCCGAGCCAGTGTGTGAACGCCCCCCGCCCCCCATCTTGCGTTCCTGCCCGGGCCCCTGGCCAGCAGCCAACACAGACCTGGAGACCGAGCAGTCGCAGTCCCCACTGGTGCTTTACTGTCTAGAGAACAATGGCTCCTGTGGGAAGAAAGCCCTGATGCCCACAGCAGTGCAGACACAGGCAAACAACCTCTCGCCCCAAACCCCTAACAGGTGCCTCTGTGCGAAGTGGGACCTAGGCTGGGGCCCAAGTGCCATCAGAAAGGTCCCAACTTAGTGGCTGTCTGAGTCCTCTGACCTTCCGAGTTTTGCTTCTGGTTAAAGCTCACACGGCCCCAGCAGCAGTGACGTCTGTCAACGACGTGGGTCCGGGAGCCTGGTCAGGCAAGGTCAGAAAGCACGCGGGCCTTCCCGGCTGCGTCCCGCGGGGACCGAGTTCCAGAGGAACGCGTCCCATTCTTTGGCTGGATGTTTCGCGGTGGCGGGGGGGGGGCCTCACCGGGCCCCTTCCCAGCGGCGGCATCCGAGTCTGCAGGTGGGAAAGCTCCGTGAGACGGGGGTCCTCAGCGACGTCGGAGCCTAAAAGACGGCCCCTCCCAGACCACCAGGCACCCCACGTCCTCCTGCGGGGTGACGGAGCTTCGGGGCTGACTTGTCCTAGACCCTCCGAGGCTGCCCTGGAGCAAGAAGAGGCCGCGGGGACACGGATGAGCCGTGTGTGTGAAGCTTCCAGAGAAGGCGCGGCAAAGCCCCCCAGGGGAGGGGGAAGTCCAAGAGCAGGGGCGACCCCGTGCGGGACCTCCCTTGGAAAGAGCCCAGCGCCCCCGACCCCGGGCGGGCCGTCAAGGAAGTCTCCACACTAGGCCTGACAGCTTCGGGTGGTTGCTGATGGTTCAGCCCCATCTCCTCGGACCGAGGACCTAGAAATGGCCTGACGCCTTGTCTGACCGCCTGCCAGAGCTTCGCCGCACTCTCCACTGCGGGGACTGAATTTGTTAACTACGGGACTTGGCTCTGTGTGCTAAGATTCGGCAACTCCACTACCAGAAAGGAAACTGGTGTAATTAAAATAAGTTAATAATCAAAACCTCAGTGTACGCGCTGCCGAAGCGAGCACAGTAATTAAAACTTCCGAGTGCTGCCCGGCCACAGAATCTTCCTGAAGGGAAAAAGTGTGCAGTCGGCCACACGAACGGAGACTGTCTGACGCGAGGCTGAGGACAAACGAGCGAACGTGTGTCCTTCCCGCGGGTCTGCCCTCGCCCACACAGCCCCGCAACACCCTGGGGTGTAGACAGGTTCCTTTCCGGGCGCCTGGAGCAGTGGATTTAATGCACGAGGATCGCCAGGAAGGAAGAAGAGGGGGTGGCCCGGGAGCTCCTGACGGGCAGGTCCGCTTCGGACTCACCGTTTCGCTCCCGCAGCGGGGACGGTGCTGACACACGGTAGGAGCTGGAGTAGCATTTATTGAATGAAAGAACAAAGGAGCCAGGGCAAGGGAGGCGGGCTGGAAGGGGGGCTGGCCGCCTGGGAGGAGGGGCCCCAGAGTAGGAGGCCCGCGGGCACCAGTCCCACCACCAGGTGGCAGTGCGCAGAGCCGGCGGCCCGGTTCCCAGCACCGAGGAACCCCCTCTCCTGCACGCGCGCACCCTGGGGCTGACCTCCCTGTTTTGGGGGGGGGGTCTCTGAACCGGGCGCACTCCTGAGCTCTGAAAAGGAAAACAAGAGAGCGAAACGAAACACCACGGAAAGGCGCGGTCCTCTGGTTTTTATAAAACTTGAGTCTGGACGGCGCCGAAAAGCGCCCACCTCTCGGCCTTGCCGGTCTGAGTCCTGTGAGTTTAGATGAACTCTATCCCTTCGTACTTGACGTTTCCGACCTTGGTCTCCGGCAGCAGGAAGCGGCCGTCCAGCGTGAAGGCCAGGATGTAGGTGGCCACCCTGCCCGCGTCCTCCTCGGACTTGAGGGCCACGATGACCTGGTCGTCGGTGTCGGGGACGAACTTGAAGGAGGAGAAGCCGTGCGTGGGGACCACGGCGCCCACGCGGCTGACGGCGATGTCGCTGAAGTCCTGGGCGGCGCTCAGGAGCAGGTTGGCGCCCTTGCGCTCGTCGTCCTTCTCGCTGTAGCGCTCGTGGCTGGCGCGGCGCGGCAGGAAGAACCACCGCTGCAGCGTGTCGCTCCAGCACGCGGACTCGTGGATGAGGTAGCCTGGGGACACACGACACACCCCCGGGGTCACCAGACCACCCGGCCCACGACCTGGGTGCGCGGTCCCTGAGCCGGCTTCCATGCTGCCGACCGCCGGGGGGCGTCGCCGCTCCGTCCTATTGAGACTCCCTGCTTCCTGTGGGACCCTCCATCGGCCCTTGTCCTCGATCACCCAGAGGGACAAAGACAGGAAAGCCAGAAGGAGACCACCCGGGCCGTTCTATCCCCGGCGCCCCGGGCCTGGTCACCTGTGGTCAAGAGAGCCGTCTGCCTTTCCGCCCCCTTGCGCTAACCAAGGAGAACGAAGAGCGAGCCCGGGGGAAGGGAGCGAGACAAACCAGCAGGCTGGATTTGTGAGGCAGGGATCGGGGTTGGAGGGGACGCCCCCTCGAGGCTGAAAGGGAAGCAGCACACCCTCCTATCTGGGGGCGAAGCAAGGTCCTCGGCCCCACGCCCCCCACGCCCAGAGCTGCCTGGGCACTCCGAGCATCCCGCCCCCCCACCGCAAGCCGTGACACACTCCTGGAGGGCGAGGGAGAACCAAAGCTCCGTCCACCTTGCTTCCACCTGGTCAGGGGCGAGGCCCGGGCCCCCCCTCGGGGAACAGCCGCAAGAGCTCGCACAGGAGGGGCCGAGGTCCGAGACGGCAGGAGGCCATCTGTCGGGGACAGCGAAGGGGTGGAGGAGCGAGAAGCCACCGGCCCGCTGGGAACAGATGGCACAGGCCCAGATCCCCGACTCCGGGCTGAGCTCTGAAAGCGGCCGCCCAGCTCACCGTCTGTCCGACGCCCCCGGTGGGGGGGGGCGGTCCCTTACCTGGCGGCTGGATCCCCGCGGCGGCCCGCAGGGCGTTGTAGCTGGCCACCCAGTTCTCGTGCTCCACGCTGCCTCTGCAGCCCACCACCTTCACCCACTCCGGGTTCTCGTTCACCACCTCCCCCGTGCTGGTGGTCCACTCCTTGCCCAGGCCGCCCACGTACAGATGCTCGTCCTTCACCGCCAGCCACTCGGCTTTGAAGCCTGGGGACGAGGGGACGAGGGGCGCGCCTGAGAGGACGGCCCCCCTCTGCCCCCCGGGTTCCTGGGGGGTCTGGCAGCCGTGGGCATCAGAGGCCACCCACGCTGGACCTCACGCGAGGCGACGAGGAGGGGGCGGGGAGCGGTCTGGCTCAGGGCCCCCTTCCCGGGGGGTCAGCAGTGGGGCACCTGCCCTCTGCCTGCTACTCCCACCCCCCTGAGACCTGTCACCTTCTCTTTGGCCTCTCGATCCAGGGACCCTCCGCCGGGACAGCCTGTCCTCGACTGATTCTAAGGGCTCCTGCCGCTGGTGCCGAACCTGCTCCTCCACTCCCAACGGCCCGGCAGCCGTGGTCAACCTCCTCCGAGCCCCAGACCTTCTCGAGCTGTGCGCCCCAACCTCAGGATCACCCCCGCCCTGGGCAGCGGGAGCGCCTGGACTGGTTATCACAGCAGAGAGCGGTCTCCGTCTTCACAGCCGTGCCTGGCGCCCGTTGAGCGGAAGCGAAGCGCCAGCGGCCCGGGCTGAGGGCTGGCGGGGGCCCGGTCGGGTCCGCTCGGCGTGCTTACCTCCTCGGGCAGGTTTACTGCCTGGGCCCCGCTGCGGGCTCTGTGGGAGGCCATTCCCTGCACCTTGTGCTCGAAACCGTGCCCGCTTTCCCACACGTTCTGGGAGCTTCCGGCTGGCCCCGAGGACCTGGAGCCGCGGCCTCCAGGATGCTCTGCAGGTGGCTCCGGAGGGGCCCGCTGAGTTCCCTGTGGCCCCAGGGACCTCGTCATCCCCCAGCCCCGGGTCACTTTCGAGAGAAGAGCCTCTCCATCTACCAGGTCTTTTGCCCCTTCTGATGACTGACCACAGGGCGACCCAAGGCTCCCATCATTCCGCTTTCTTCCTGACCCAACGGGGAAGGACAGAACTATAATCGTTGCCCCAAAACACTGAAAGACCCAGGCAGGAAATGGGCAACCGATGTTTTCTCTAAAACCTGGGCCGAGATAGCTCCCTGCCAATCGCCCGAGGCTTGGGCAAGCAAGGAAGGGGTTTTGTCGCTGGGGGGAGGGCTGGCAGGCGGCGCACCACAGGGGCCAGCTAGTTCCTGCCACTCCGACCTCGGAGAGGCCGGCAGCACTTAGCGTCCTAGCGGGCGCACACCCCGCCTGGGAGCGGGGCTTCCGCCGGCTCCCCCTCGCAGCACTGGAAGCGGTAGCTCCCCTCTGGCACGACGGAGCCTCGGGTGACAGCTGGTTTCTGACCGCGGATCCCACGCACGCGCAGACCCTCCCTCGGCTGCGTTTCCGTAAAGGAGCGCCAGGCGGCCTAAGTTTACCTTTTCAATAAAGCCTCAGTTCAAAACGAGAGCAACCGGACGCCATGGCTTTAAGGTCAGACACTCGGCGGGTGTCATCCCTGTGTGCTCTGAAAATGTACCAACGGGCTGGATCCTGGGGTCACCGGGAGCGGCGGTGGCCAGGGCCCTCGAACTAGTCCTCGAAAGGGGCCCACTTCTAGGGAAAGGCCCTACTGCTAGAAGCTGCTTTGGTCCGAGGCCCCGGAAGGCTCCGGCTCCCAGCTCGGGGTGGGGGGTGGGGGGTGGTGGGGGCGCGGGCCAGAGGCAGAGGCAGCAGGGAGATGGCCCCTCCCGCCGGTCCCTCCTGGTCGTGTTTGCCGCACGCGTGCACAAACCAAACCGGCAGACGGTCCGCCCCAGCCTGTTCCCCGACACCTCGGCCGAAGGCGGGAGGCAGGGAGGGCCCGCCTACCTTTCCCCACGGTGCCGTCGCCGTCGGCCAGGATCACCCAGGGCACGGCCTTGGTGCCCTCGATCTGGTAGACGACCCCGGTCCGGTCGTCCACAGAGTAGAGCCTCCCGTTGAAGACGATCAGCTCGGACAGCTCCATGCCCCGCCCCTTTTCGGCCAGGTGGGACTCCAGGACCTCGTGGCCTTTGTCCCACTCCACGGCCACCTTGTCCCCGCTGTCCGACAGGGTCAGATAGCCCTTCTTCAGGTAACTGACCCAGGTATGTTCCTCCCGGGCCCTAGACTCCGTGTCCAAGTCAGCGATGACCGCAATCCGGTACCGAGTCCCACCGGGCGTCCTCTGGGGGGCAGACAGGGGGTAGGTGTCATTGTACCGGTCCGCGGGCGCCTGGCCGAGCCTCCAGTTGTGGGCGTTGGGGGCGGGGGGCCTGCCTGGGGGTGGGCGGTGGGCGTAGAGCAGCCAGAGGACGGCGGCGCCCACGACGGACGGCAGGATCACCTTCCAGCGGGGGCGGAAGCGGGGGTCTGCGGCCTTGGTCATGGACGCCAGCACCGGGAGGCCCCCCACACTTATCCGGAGGGAGTGCATAGACTCATTCCATTCCAGGTGGTTGGAGGGCTGGACGGGCATCAGACTTCAGGGCAGGCGGGACCTGGGCACCCAGAGAGAGAGGAGACAGGTCAGTGGCTCCCCAGGGCCGAGACGGGGCGCGGCCTGGAGGCCGCCCTGCCCAGAGCGCACTGCCGCCATTCGCGGCTGTTCCTTGGCCCAGGAAACCCCGACTCTGCGATCTCTGCGCTGACTCGCACTCAGCAAGACGACAAGTCTTTCCGAAGCGGCACCACTCCATCCTCGGTCCCAACCGGCAGGACCCGAAGCTCGGCGAGGCAGATTCTGTGGAGGCTGGTGCTTCACAGGCTCAGAAAGAGGGAGCGGCAGGGGGTGAGGGAAGGCAGGGGTGCCGAGGGGTCAGGGCGAGGGGTCGGGACGGGACAGGCTCCAGAGCTGTATTCTCGTCAAATGCCGCCTCAGCCGAGAAGCCCGCCCGAGGGCTCTGCTCCCGCCAGCACCCCCACGTCCCCTCCTCTGCATCTGTCACTCCCGCCCCGCATCGTGGCACGCGGTCATCAGCGTGCTCATCTGAGTCCTGCGCCCCCAACACAGCGCACGGGGTGGACGTGTGTGCGCTTCCTCCTGGGCCAGGCGTCCGTGATACTCAGACGGGAGAATAAAACAGATGTAAACCAAATACTTCTGTTTCTGGCCAACTCTGTCCCCTGGCGCCCTTCTATTGATGCAAACGACGGAGGGACCGGAGGCTGGCGGGCCCTCTCGCCCTGGAGCCAGGGGACCCGGCCCCCTCCCCGGGGCAGCACCGCAGCCGGCAGGGGCGGCCAGGAACCGCGGCTCTTCACCACCTGCCCCTGCTCACGTCCGGGCACGGACCACAGCGGCCTGGTCGGTGTGGCCGCAGCGGTGCCAGAGCAGCGTCTGTCTCAGGGCCGCCGCCAAGTCGGGGGGGTGAGCAGTCGGCCCCGGGCCGCGGCTCTTGGTCTCTGTCCCAGCTGTAACTCAGTCAGTCCCGGCCTGAGAGAGTCGCGGGCCGGACCCCGAACAACCAACGCGCCCTCAGGGCCGGCATCCCTCTTGCTGGTGGGCGGCAGCAGGGAAGGGCAGGGGCCGGGGAGCTCCACGCCACCCCGGGCCCCTCCCCTGCATCCCAGTCCACACGGCCCACGTTGGGAGCCACCGAGGAGCTCCCGTCCACACCACAGGCCGCTGGCTCTGAGGATGGAAAAACGTGGCGATGGTTCCACGTGGAAGCCAGCCCTCTTCTTCTCTCGCTTTTGGACAGATGTGTAGGTTTTGCCCATAGGGTCAGGTGCAGAAAAGGGGGGCCCTGGGGGCAGGGGTGCTGCACAGGGGGGCGGGGGGGGGGTCCCAGGCTTCCCTCCTGGCCGAGGGCTCCTTCCTCCCCAGGAAGGGACTTGGTTGCAGCCCCAGAGCTGGTGGGACGCAGGGGTCCCCGCCACTGTCCTCCTCTGCTGCGCCCCACCCCAGGGCCTCCCGAAACACGCTGGCTCCAGCCACACTGAGCCCACCTCCCGCCACGCGGCCCCTGAGCTCTCGACCCCCGCTCACCTCCCGTTCCCAGTTCCGCCTGGATTCTAGGGCTTTCCGAGCTTACTATTTCCAGCTAAGTCTTGCTCCCTCTCCCCGAACTCCTGCCCACTCCCCACTCGAGGATAGTGCTGGTGACGGAGAGCCGCCATATTCTCAGCCGCGGGGGCCCAGTTTTCCTCGGAACCCGAGAGACGCCCTTTTCTGCACGAGAAGCGCCACCGCCTTGAAGAGTGCCGGCCTGCCCCCGCCCCCCAAGCGGCTGGCTCCAGCCGGAGACCCGCCCGTCCGGCCACTCGCCCCTCCGACCAGCACCTGCCCGCTGCCGCCTGCCCCCCCCATGACCACCAGCCGGCCCCGAAGCCGGCGACGACTGCTACACCCACTCGGGTGGGTGGGACCGCGTCGCCGCGCGCGCTCCGGGAGCAAGCCCCCCGCTACTGCGCGACCCCCGCCAGGCCGCCCCCTCCCTGAGCCGGCTCCGCGGCTGGCTGGCCGGCCGCCCACCACGGCCCTCGGCCCTGGGCCGGGGCTCCCTCTCCCCTCCCAGTGTGGCTGCCTCACCTTTCAGGATTTTTCTCGAGTGTCGGCCCCTCGGAAAGACCCCTCCCGCCCCCCGCTCCCGCCCCAGGGACTGCCCACTCTCCCCCAGCATGCTTCCTTCTCTCGGCCGCCCTCAGCGACTCCTGTGATCGCTTCCGCGCTGCCGGGGCCCCACGGGGCAGGGACTCGCCCCCTGGGAGCTTACACTCCTGGCCGGCGGCAGGGCGAACCCTGCGGACCTGGCATAAATTCGCCGAAGGAAGGAAAACACGCCCGGGACTCCAACGGCCCCGCAACCCCACCCCGGGCCCCACCTTGGTCAAACTGCAAATCCGCAGCCCTGCTTCCTGCCGCTGTCACACTGGGCCTCAGGAGAGGTGGACACAATGCCTGCCAGGTGTCGCCATTGTGAGGTGTCGCCTGCTGGCCCCTCGCCTGCCCCTCCCTGCATTCCTGCTTCGCCGTCCGGCCCTGGTCACCCTGTCACACCTCCTGCCCGCTGGCTTCCCGCAGGCCACGGGGGGGACCCCAGGCAGAGCCCGCACGGCCACCCCTCCCATGCACCGGCTGCCGGGCCCTGGCCCAGGGGTTCTGGAGAGAAGGGGCCCACTCTTGCTGCTTGGGGACAGTTCAGCTATGCCTGCTTTTCTGGTTCCTTCTCCGCCATCTACGCGTGCGTCCAAATCAGCCCCCTGAGTGGCCTCTGATCTGCGCGTGTGGCGCACCCAGCAACTACCGCGTCTGAGTGACTATCTGTGAGAAACAGAACCCCTCCCCCGGCCCGTGACACCCCAGTCCCGCGCCGCTCCTCACCATCCCGGAGGAGCAGCCGCCCCTCCGTCCGTCCCTCTGGGGTGCTCCATGTCGCACGGCTGAACCCCCCGCCAGAGGGACGGTGAGCCTGCGGCTCCTTCCCTGCCACCTCCCTCTTCCCCTGAATCTTCCCTGAGGGGGGCTCGGTCTCCGGGGGCAGAACCGCTACAGTGCGGGCTCCCCACGCCCTCCCGGCCTGCACCTCGTCCCCGACCTGCAGCCCGGCCGCTGGGCCCTCGGGAGCCTGCGGAGCCGGCCGGGGGTGCTCCCAGCCCTCCGAGGTCACCCTGCAGAGCGGGCAGGTCGCCTCCTCTCCCCTCAGGGTCTGGCCGGCAGCCCCCACTCTGGGTTCGGGGTCCCCCCCCCCCCGGCCTCCACCCGGTGTCCTCTCGCCCCCGGGCCCTCCTGCATCCGGATGGGATCCACCGGCTTCCTGGCCTCGCTTCCCCGGGCCTCAGCTCCTTCAGGGGAACCCGTGACACAACAGGGCCGCCTTCCCAGAGCCTCGCGGCCGGCCGCCCGCCCCGCCGTCGCCTCGCCAGCACCTTCGCCCACCTGCCCGGGGGGCCCAGCTGTGTAAGTAAACGCGACGCCCCGCAGGTACTGAGCATGGCGGCGACGCCACGGACTGTGCAGCCTGCAAGGCCAAACTAGGACTGTCTCTCCACAGAAAGAGCGCAGGCCCCTGCTCTGCACCCTCTCAGACCCTCCTCCCCACAAGCGACAGAACCATCTTCCCAACGAGCGAACGTGGGTTGAAGTTCCTTACCAGATCCTACGGCTTTCCCACTAAAGGACCATCGGGCAAACTCTCAGCCCTACACACGCACGCACACACACGCACACACACGCACACAGAGCTGGGCCGTTTACAATTCCACCGCCTTGAGCCAAACCCTATACGTGATACTTCCACCACCCGGGATGCCCACCTCTCTGACCACACAGAACCATCTGGAAGTCCCTGGCTGTGCCATGCCAGCGATGCCTCTGCTGTCCCTTTCCCCTCCTGCCCCGCCCCACCCCCCGTCCCACACCAGTGAGCGCCCCTCCTGTGGATACCCGAAGGTATCCAGGCCTAACCCCGGTGCCTGTGAGTGTCCCCTTATTTGTCAACAAAGACTCCGCGGATGTGACTAAGTTAAGATCTCGAGATGGGGAGACGACGCGGGGGGCCCTGCGTGCGACCGCGCGTGCCCTAACAGAAGGAGGCAGGGGGGGATTAGACAACGACAGAAGACTGTGACCACGAAGGCAGAGAGGGGAGTGAGGCGGCCACAGCCAAGAAGTGCCTGGGGCCGGAAGAGGCCAGGCCGGGCTGTCCCCTACAGCCCCCGGAGGGAGCCCACGGCTGCTCACACCCTGACGTCGGCCCAGTGGCACGGATACCGGCGTTCTGGCCTCGGCGTTAGGGGAGAACAGACGTGTGTGCCTTTCGCCACGCTTGTGGTGCTCTGCCGCGGCCGAGCCCTGGGAACACACGCTGTCCCCTGCTGCCTCCCGCGACACGGCGCTGCGGCAGCAGGGACACCCGCTCCGCTCGGAGCTCCCGGGGGAAGGGGCTCTGCTCCGCCAGGCTGGATCCTAACCCCTGACCGAGGGCAGACCGCCCGGGGCCCCCCCACCTTAACAAGAGAGCGACGGTGGGACTCTGCCTTCCAGAAGATCCTTTAGCTTCACTACGGGAGCAGTTTCTCTCTGGACCAAAACCCAACCTCTGAAGACAGCCCTCCGTCCGCGTCTGGGAATCACTTGTGTTTGGTGGGGCTGCCCGCCCCCGGGCTGGTTCGCACCCAGAGCTGATGGTGCCGCCGGGCCTCGCTGCCAGAGTCCTGGCGTGGAGAGGGGGCCCGCGTTCGCGTTTAACGGAAAAACAACAACAACAACAACAAAGCCCCCGAACGTCTAGCCACGACCACCCAGGGAAACGCGCCACGAGGGCGCGAGTGACGTGGACGGAGCCGCTCCCAGAAGAGGCCTCGGGCGAGCTCGCTCCTTGCCTGCGCCCCTCAAAGCCCGAAGCAGGTTACGCGTTGGCTTTATCGTGACAAGACGCCCACCACGTGCGGCACAACGGGCCGACCTGACACAATCAGGAAAACTGGAACCCAGCTGCTGCGGTGAGACGGCTCGCCATCCCTGGCTGGCCACGCCCATCTGCCCTGGGGGGCGGCCTCCGCCCTTCAGACCGCACCCCTGCCGGCCCCCCTTCTCCTGCGCCAGCCGCAGTGCAGGGAGAGATCCCGGGAAAGAGCCACGGGGGGGGACAGCCACCACCGGGGGGGCTCCGGGCCTCGTCTCCTTCCCCACCCCCACTCCTCAAGGGCGGCTCCCTGCCTCTCCTACGTTTCTGGCTTCTGTCACCAGTACCTCCTTGTAACACAGGCCTGAAGCAACGAGGTGTGACACTGGGTCTGTCCCCTCCCAGGTGGGTCCCTGGACTCCAGACTCTGGGTGCTGGCGGGGAGACGCTCCCGCCCCAGCCCCAGGAGGGAGCGGCCACCCTACCTTCGAGGGCCATCCTCGGGCCGCCACGGGACTCTACGTGAAGCGGAGACAAACGGCAGCGGCCGCTCCCGACACAGCCCACGGCCAGGAGGGTCTCCTTCTCCGCTTCCGTCAGGACAGGCGTGTGACAGGTGGCAGAACAAACAGGTTCCGCAGCTGCCAGAGCAAAACTCCTCCCTTTCAGGATCTGGGAAGGGCCGGGGCAGGAGCGTGGACGGAAGGACGGAGATAAGGAGGCCGCCTCTGCCTCCCCCCTCAGGCCCTCCCTCCCGCACGGTTTCTGGTTTCCAAACTGAATGGTCCCAAGAGAGCGCACGTCCAGGCGGCAGGCGGGAGCTGGCTGCCACCGTGCACTTCCTGGTTGGCGTAAAGAACTCAGCCCGCTGGCCCGGTGCTCCTCAGGTGACAAAGACAGAGCTCGAGGGCTCCGGCGAGTCAGGGAAGCGAACGCCGAACACCCACGGGGGCCCAGGCTCCTGCAAAACGTTAGCTGGTTCACGGTGTCCCTCTGCCTTGCCCTCGGCAAGGAGACTGCATCTCACGTTTGGACGGGGGTGAGAGGCACAAGGAAACCAGAAAGGAAAAGTCACAGTGGCCGAGCATGTGCTTTAGGGGCTGAGGCCCTCCTCCCAGATCCTTCCTGCAAGGCCGGCATTCCGGATCCTATAAATTCTGCACCTCCGCCCCCTTTCTCTGCATACAGCAGGCACTCACAACCGCTCCTGAGTCGGGTTAAATACAGTTCGGAACAACCGCTTTTTCGGCCGTGTTTTTGTTTGAAAGCCAACCACCCGAGAGACGTGAGCTTCTACGGCTGCTGGGGCCGCTCCGTGCAGGTGTGGCGCTTGGACACGGAACGCTTACGTCGCGGGCCTGCGGGGCAGGAGTCTGACAGGTCCCACCGGGCTAACATCGAGGGCTGCGTTCCCTCAGAAGCTCCAGGGAGAAGCCCCTTAGATGGTTCTGGCCTCTAGCGATGCCCGCGTTCCTTGCGGGCAGCCCCTCCTCACCCACAGCAACGCCGTGTCTCTCTGAGCCTCGCGCCCCCTCCCCGCCGCTCTTCCGTCTCGGCGTCCACTTCCTCTGGCCCTGGGGTTACACCGGGCCCAATGGGTCATCCAGGGTGCCCTTCCTAGTTCAAGGTCAGCCGATGGGCACCCTTGATTCCATCTGCGACCTTCGTCCCCCTCTGCCACATAATATACTTGCAGATCTGGGGGTTAGGACGTGGACATCCTGGGGGGCCGTTATTCTGCCGGCCACAAGAAGGGGGACAGGGAAAGACGCCCCAGCTCCCCAGGGGCCAGGACCCTCCACGCACGGCTCCGGAGCCCCCACCGGGTGTATCTGCTGCACCGCGGGCGGCCGTGGGCGACGGTTTGTACCATCGGGCTGTGTGTCAGGAGGAATCTCAGCAAACAGTAACCCTCCCGGCCGAAAGCGACGTCCCGAACGACACTACTCGTTATTAGCGCTGTTTTCCAGAGAGTCTGAAAATAAGGGGACACAGTAAAAATCCCACCATCCACCCAAATCACGGCTTGCTCCTGGAGACGGTGGGGTCGCGCCTGCCCGAGCCCCTCTCTCCTGCTGCATGCAGCGCCGGGCTCCCAGGACAGAGCCACCGGTCGGCCCCGCCGGCCCCGCGATGCCGTTCTGGATGCGCTCTGACCCTGCGCTCGCGTCCACGCCGTCGCCCGGCGTCGGCGCCATGCCGTCTGGATCCCCACTCCGGCTGTCCCCGGGCCTGTTCCCCTGGCTGAACACGGACAGAACCGCGCTCTGCTTGGGAACCCAGACCGCGGGTTCCGTTTGATCGCCGCACTTATTACAGACAAACAAGGATTGGGGGAAACGCAGACAAAGAGAGAAAACGGAACGTACTCCCAGATCGCTTATCATCAGGATTGCTTTTTTCTAATCGTCTTGGTTTCGCGAGAAGGAAAATCAACGTAAAAGTCCCGAAAAATCACAATAAACGTTTCACGTCCCCTTAGTGTTGCCGTTTAGCCGGAGCCTTCCGGAAAGCCTCCGCGGTCCAGAGGACTCGGGGAAGGAAGGCGGTACTGTTTGCCCTTCCTTCCGGTGCCCCACGCACCACGCCACAGACGTCTGTACGACGCAGTGAGCGCCTCTCCGTCCCGCTGCTGACCCGTTTCCGGACTCGGAACCACGTTCTCGGAGCCGAGCGGGTCCGTTTCTGCA
>PITB01014931.1:0-44385 GCA_004024585.1 Paradoxurus hermaphroditus | reverse complement strand
CTGTCACTGGACGTATTTTTCTAAGCCCCAAGTGCCCATTGGCATAATGCTGGGACACACTTCTTTTTAGTTGTCTTGTACACGTATATTTATGATTTCCACGTTGTTAAGACTTATATTATTAGTCTTGTGTAGAGACTTATAGTATTAGTCTTGTGTAATTGTGAGGCCATAACTCCCCCCAAAATAATACATTTAAGTCTTAGCTACCTTCTCTGTAAAATGAAACTAATCAAAACTTAAAAATTAAAAAAAACCACCTTTTTTTAATGTTTATTTTTTATTTATTAATTTTTTAAAAATATTTATTTATTTTTGAGACATAGAGACAGAGCATGAGCAGTTGAAGGGCAGAGAGAGAGGCAGACACAGAATCCTAAGCAGAATCCAGGCTATCTGAGCCATCAGCACAGAGCCCGACGCGGGGCTCGAACTCACAGACCGCGAGATCATGACCTGAGCTGAAGTCGGCCGCTCAACCGACTGAGCCACCCAGGCACCCCTAATGTTTATTTTTGAGAGAGAGAGAGACAGAGTGTGAACAGGGTGAGGCAGGGAGAGCAGGAGACACAGAATCTGAAGCGGGCTCCAGGCTCTGACCTGTCAGCACAGAGCCAGACGCAGGCCTCGAACTCACAGACTGTGAGATCACGACCTGAGCCAAAGTCAGGTGCTTAACAGACTGAGTCCCCCAGGTGCCCCCCCCAAATTTTTGACATAATGATATCGATATAAATATACTGCTTCCTAGGTGCCAAGCATTGTTTTAATGCTGCAGAAATGCAAAGTAATCTCTTCCAAACAAATCCCTGAAGTGGATAGTGTTATTTTCAGTTAAAAAAAAATTTTAATGTTTATTTATTTTTGAGAGAGAGAGACAGAGCATGAGTGGGGAAAAGGCGCAGAGAGGGAGACACAGAATCTGAAACAGGCTCCAGGCTCTGAGCTGTCAGCACAGAGCCTGACGCGGGGCTCAAACTTAGGAAGGTGAGATCATGACCTGAGCAGAAATTGGACGCTTAACCGACTGAGCCACCCAGGTGCCCCTGTTTTTTTTTATTTAAAATAAGAGAAGCTTGAGGCACAGAGTGGTTAAGTAGCATGCCCAGGGAGGCAAGGGGCAGAGGAACGCAGGCAGCTCAGCTCCTGAATCCACCCTCCTAACCCTCATGCTGCTTTCTGTCCTTGTGCGTCTTGCTGCTCCCTGTTGGGAAGAGGCAGTATAGTCCCATGTAAGAGGGCACGCATACGAGGACCTCAGGAGGTGTTAGCCTAGGAGCCAGGGGTCTCTTTTCTGACGATCGATAACCAGCATCCGTACTTTTTGGTCTGGTCCTGAGCCACGGTGCAGACACCAGGACCCGCCCCCCCCCACCTCCAGGAGTCTGGGTCCCCGGTGAGTTTCCCCGTTTCCTGGGATGTTCATCGATTCTCTGGCTCTGGGACAGTGGCTGGAGGAATACCTTGCCTTTCACAGCACACAAAAGTGCTGCTTTCATCCTGTTTTTTGATTCATTCTGTTTTTTGTGACTGACAAATTTGTAATAAAACCTGAGACGATGAGACCATTTTTTTCTGAATAAATGTATTGATATTTATTGTAAGTACCTATCTTATAGCAATGATCTGTTCAATGTGGTGTTCTGAGTGAATTTCATGTATTGAATTCCAAAGGCTCTTAAATTCATTTAATGTTCCATTTCATATGAATTAAAATTAGCCAAACGAAATTGTTTGTTTTTTTAAATACCTTAAAGACTCTATTCCTTATAGCTTTTCTGAAGCAAAACTTATTCTGTACTGTATCCTCCAAGTGACAGATGGTTCAGGAAATGATAAAGGAAAAAAAAATTCACAGGAAGTTTGCAGGAGAAGTCACATATTTTTTATTTGAGTGTTTATAAAGTAAAAAATGAACACAGAGTTCACTTTGCTCAGAGTTTCCCTAAGTATGGAAATGATTTAAATGAACACTCGCAGGCTTTTTCTAATATGCCTTAGAGAAAATGCTTGTATTTGAACTCATACTTCTAATGCAAAATTTTGATTTTAAATACAATTGTAAGGGAAACCATGAATGTAAGAAAATACTAAAAGACGTAGGATATTCCAGTGCCACAAAAATCTGATGGTGCACACGCCAAAAGTTGGCAAAAGAAACGGGATGGTGTGTCAGTTATTTGCCATCTTAATACTACGTGGGACAAGGACATCCCAGGTGTGGTGGCAGACGGACTTGCGTGTGTGTTTGCGCATGCGCGTGCGGGTGCGCGCACGTGTATAGTAAATTCTGATCATGGATTCCCGGAAGTTTTATAACATGTTTTGTTGTTGTCTGTTTTGTTTCTGTTTGTTGTTTATTAAGAGTTGAGCCTCTGCAGCCAGATCGGAGTTTCAGTTCTAAGTTCTGCCATTCATGAACTATGGGATGCTTAATTTTTTTTTTTTTACATTTATTTATTTTTGAGAGACAAAGACAGACAGAGCACAAGTGGGGGAGGGGCAGAGACAGAGGGAGACACAGAATCTGAAGCAGGCTCCAGGCTCTGAGCTGTCAGCACAGAGCCCGTCGAGGCTTGAATTCACAAACCATGAGATCATGACCTGAGCAGAAGTCGGATGCTTAACTGACTGAACCACCCAGGCGCCCCAGGGGATGCTTAAACTTCATTAGACTCAGTTCTCTTGCCTATTTATTTGAAGCAATTCTAAACATTAATTTCTAAAACATTTTGTGTGAATTATAAATAAATGCAAGTACTTGTCAGAGTGAGTAGCATTTAGAGCTTAGAACACCGTATCTTTGAAAACTTCCATGTATGGAAATAATGCAATTAGATTCTACTCTAGAAAAAGGCTTCCCACCATTATTTTTCACAACATGTGGATGAAGAAAGTTTTTAAAAAACAGCATATTTTCTTTTGGGTGAGTGGATCATCCTTTTCCCATTGAAAAATTGAACTTCATCGTATCTGGGAGCCCATTCCTATCATGGATTGCTAAGGCATACCTCTTGAAGATTAAAAGTCCAACTATTAATTGGAATTGAAATGAATAGAAATCACAGTGGAAGCTCAAACGCACCAGTGGCTGCTATCAACAGGCTGTTTTTATCTAAGTTTTGAATTCTCCAGTAATTGTTTCTTGAAAAAAATAACCTTTTAATTTTTATCTGATTGGACGAATAGACCTTTTTGCTGTGAACAATTAAGCTGACGATACTCGTTTGTAAATTAATTGTATGATGAAGAAATGTCACAGGAATTTTTAGAAAGGCAGTCTGGTCTGCGGTTTAGAACAGAACGCTCTGTCAGCTAATGGTGTTTTATAAGTGACTCTTTCCGAATGTGTGATAATTGAGAATTAAATTTTGAGACCAAACATTTGTAGCATTGATGTCCTTGAGATCCATGCTCCAAAATTGCGTCTCAAAGCAGAGTTCGTCACATTATGCTGGCAAAAACACAAGCCAGAATCAAAACCGTGAACTTCTATGGTTAATCAGCAATGAGCCCAGTTTTGTACTCTAAAGAAACATGTTATAGTGAAGATACAGTGTTCTGTACGTCTGTTCTGTGGGAGAACCCTGAGTGAACCTGCTTGAGAAGGAAATATTTCAGTAAACACTACTACTTGCCTGACAGCTAACTGATTTTAATTTTTGAATAAGACTTTACATTTACATAGTAATTTCATATTACAAAAATATGTATATATATGTATGTATTATGCGTTTCATAACTTGGAAGTTATTCAGTATTAATTACTTTAGGGCCAAGATTTTCTCTTTTCTGACATTGAAATAAAATGTGCTCAATATGTATTACTAAATTAAAATTTAAAAATCCTAAGGGGGGGGCGCCTGAGTGGCTCAGTCAGTTAAGCCTCCGACTTTGACTCAGGTCATGATCTCACAGTCTGTGAGTTCAAGCCCTGTGTCGGGCTCTGTGCTGAGAGCTCAGAGCCTAGAGCCTGCTTCAGATTCTGTGTCTCCTTCTCTCTCTGCCCCTCCCCTGCTCACTCTCTGTTTCTCTCCCTCTCAAATAAATAAATAAATAAGCATTAATTTTTTTTTTGATGCTAAAAAGAAATAACTGAGGCGTGGGTATTTGTCATGATATTTACCAGTATAACCCCAATAAATGTTACATGTATGTGACCATCTTACAAGCTCCAACAGACTTTAATTTTTTTTTCATTAAAACAGGATTTCTGTTTAACAGTATAGGCCAACTGCTAGTTTATGCTTTTTCTGCAAAGGGCCACACAGTAAATAGTTTAGGCTTTGCGAGTGATTAACAAGTCTCTGTAACAGCTATTCGACTCTGTCTTTGTAGAGCAAGACAGCATGTAAACAAATTAGCTTGGCTGTATTACAACAAAACTGTATGTGGGCACTAAAATGTCAATTTTATATCATTTTTGCTTATAATTTATTCTTATTCTTTTCATGCATTTTTACCTACTTAAAGTTTTGAGAGCTAATTTTAGCTCTAAGACCCCACAAAAACAGATGGCAGCTGGCCAGATATGGCCCATAATCCAATTTGCAACCCTCTGATCAGAGGTTTGGAGCCATCATCTGTGCTCATTGACTTGCTCTCATGTCATTCTTTTTTTTTTTTTTTTTAATTTTTGTATAATTTATTTTCTTAATTTACATCCAAATTAGTTAGCATTATAGTGCAACAATGGTTTCAGGAGTAGATTCCTTAATGCCCCTTACCCATTTAGCCCATCCCCCCTCCCACCCCCACTCTAGCAACCCTCTGTTTATTCTCCATATTTAAGAGTCTCTTATGGTTTGTCCCCCTCCCTATTTTTATATTACTTTTGCTTCCCTTCCATTATGGTCATCTGTTTTGTATCTTAAAGTCCTCATATGAGTGAAGTCATATGATATTTGTCGTTCTCTGAGTGACTAGTTTCACTTAGCATAATACCCTCTAGTTCCATCCAGGTAGTTGCAAATGGTAAGATTTCATTCTTTTTGATTGCCGAGTAATACTCCATTGTATATGTATACTACATATTCTTTATCCATTTATCCATCGATGGACAAAAAGACGCAATGCCAAGATCATCCTCAATGGGGAAAAACCGAGAATTTTCCTCCTAAGGCCAGGAACAAGACAGGGATGTCCACTCTCTCCACTGTTATTCAACATAGTATTAGAAGTCTTAGCCTCAGCACTCAGACAACACAAAGAAATAAAAGTCATTCAAATCAGCCAGGAGGAGATTATACTTTCACTCTTCGCGGATGGTATGATATTCTATATGGAAAACCCAAAATATTCCACCAAAAAACTGATCCAGGAATTCAGCAAAGTGGCAGGATATAAAATCATTGCACAGAAATCTGTTGTGTTCCCATACATCAACAATGAAGCAACAGAAAGAGAAATCAAGGAATCAGTCTCATGCACCAAAAACCATAAAATACCTAGGAATAAATCTAACCAAAGAGGTGAAAAATCTGTACACTGAAAACTATAGAAAGCTTGTGAAAGAAATTGAAGAAGACACACAAAAAATGGAAAAATGTTCCATGCTCCTGGATAGGAAGAACAAATATTGTTAAAATGTCAATCTACATATTCAGTGCAATCCCTATCAACAATAGGCTTCATTTCATTCTTAGATACTTTTACCTACTTGGCTTCTCTTTCTTTTGTGAATCTGAAGTGTATCTCCAAGTAACTTCTTCCTGTGGATTGTAAATTATTCTATCTGTGGCAGACTGGAATAAAACCCTTACCTTTGCCATAGCCGAGACCTTTAGAGGTTGAAAAAAGCCACTCTGACCCTCTTAGACTTCTTTCTCTCTCTCTGAGTGTTTCTTAAGTTCTTTCCATATGCTTATGTTCAGTTGCTGATCTCCTTTGTCTACTCCTTGATTTTCTAATTATTCTTTGTAAAATGATCACAAAACGAAACAAAACTTTAAGTCATTGTCTGTCTAATAGAGAGCGTAAAAGAATGTTTGTTTCTAAAGGTCTTTGTACTAACCAACAGTGTTAGGGTTGGAGCTGTTGATTTATTTTTGTTGGTTTTGTTGTTGGTGAAATATAACCTAATTCATTATAAAAATACTTTATTTATAAATGACCAGACAATCCTGGTATTGTTTCCCATCTTTATTAGTGGTTAATTAGCACACATTCACGTTTTTTTGGTTTTTTTTTTGGTCCTTAATGTCTGTAAACTATGTATACTTGTCAGATGTGGTTATTGAGAGAAAATAATAGTTTAAAAAAAGTTCTTAAAACTAGAAAGAGACATTAGATAAAAGTATAAACCCATTTTCTTACCTGAGAGTGGCTTCTAGTAAACCTAATCATAAAATAAGTAATTAAATTAAAATAGTTCATTATCACCTCCCAAACACCATTTTCACTCCATTAACTTTCCCAGCTCTACCAAAGGCACATGCATAATTATTTTCCTACCTGGGTTCTGTTATGCCTTCTCTTTCCAATGGAGGATGGAATCACTTCCAATATTAAAGAAGCATGATATCAGTTGCAAGTAGCACAGGATTTTTCTAGATGAAAATATGTTAATTTTTACCTATAAAGTTCTGACCTCGTTGCTATCAAAGATTGTTTCAAACCATACCATCTTTAGAAAATAAATTGTCTTCTCTTCTTAACAGGTTCTGGCTTGAATGATGGACAATGGCATGAGGTTCGTTTCCTAGCTAAGGAAAATTTTGCTATTCTCACCATCGATGGAGATGAGGCTTCAGCCGTTCGAACTAACAGTCCTCTTCAAGTTAAAACTGGCGAGAAGTACTTTTTCGGAGGTAAGACCGCCATTTCTTGTTGGTGAACTAATACATTGTTAGAATTTCAGTGAAGTTTGATTATGAAGTACTTATATTTGATTCAGTAAACTCAGCAGGTCTCAGGAAAAAGACCAAACTCTTATTCTGTGAGCTAAAATGGGAGTGGCAAATTTATGCCTCTTCATGATAAAGGTATTCATATGATATCATGATGTCACCATATTCTTCTAATTTAATTCAAATATTCAAACTCTAGAGCGTAAGATTCTGAATCCATTCATTCTCATAATACTATCTTCAGGAGTCAGGTCCTTAGGTTATGTATTAGTTACCGATTGCTGTGTAATTAATTACTCCAAACCTTAGTGGCTTAACACCACATTGTCTCACAGTTATTCTGGATCACGAATTCGGGAATAGTGTAGCTGGCTGATTTTGACTCAAAGTCTCTCATGAGGTTATTATACCGAAGCACTTGCCTGTGACTGCATCCTTTGGAAGCCCTGACTGGATTAGAGAGTATGTTGCCAAGAAGGTGACTCACTAGGTTGACAGTCGGTGCCGGTTGCCATCTGGGGCACCTCGGTTCTCCTCTACATGCCTCTGATTTTGTGGGGCTTGTCTACCTCGAGCCACCTCTCCCATACGTGATTAGTCTGTGAGAGGAGAGCAGGGGAGAGGAGCAGAGAGGAGGGGAAAGTCAGTAAGCAAGTTGGAAGCTGAAGATTTTTATAAGCTAGTCTTGGAAGTGACAGCCCATCACTTCTGTTATACACAGTTTGTTAGAAGTGAATCATTCGATCCAGCCCACATTTGATGGTAGGCGTTCCATGAGGAGATGTGTAAGGAGAACATCTTAGAGGCTGCCGACCACGGGCTGCCTTCTAGGAAAGCCGTCTTACCACTCATGTCTTGGGTCTTAAGCAATGAAAAATTAGTAAGAAAGAAGATTCTCTTAAAACAATAAATTCTAATATGTGGGAAACAGTGTCGTAGCCTGGACCTGGGAATATTTTTTTAATTTGAAAAATGTATTCTGAAAGATTTTTTTTAATCATTAATGAGATATGGGGACATCTTTTTTCTTAAAGTGTTATGTGTATTGTTTAAATCAGTGTATCTTTCACTGCATTATTGTCTTCTTCATCCTAAATTGCGCAATATAAGGTCTAAAAAATACGTTGCATTCTTAGAAAAGGCTTTGTTAAACTTTAAAAAACACATGTGTACGTATATCTGCCTCTAGAAATATATTTATCAATATTCATTTTTATTTAAATGCTTTTATATCATTATACTTATATATTTTTTCCAATTATTAGAATAAACCTATTTGAGATACAGATATCTTGTGTATCTCGTTCCTCGCTGTATCCTCTAAGGTCTTAGAAAAATTCCTGACATATAGATGACCAATAAATATGAATGAATTAGTAAATTCAGAAAAAAAAAAGCAAGGCAAGCAGTTTCCTGCAAGGAAATAGAAGGGGTGCCTGGGTAGCTCAGTAGGTTAAGTATCCAACTTTGTCTTGTGTCCTGATCTCACGATTCATGAGTTCGAGCCCCGCCTGGGGCTCCGTGCTGACAGCTCAGAGCCTGGAGCCTGCTTTGGATTCTGTGTCTCCCTCACTCTCTCCCCATCCCCTGCTCATGCTCTGTCTCTTTCTTTCTCAAAAATAATAAACATTTAAAAATAAGAAAATAGAAGAAATAGAAGCCCACAGAACTTTACTGACCTGCCGCTGTGTTTGCGGTCAGCAAGGGAACGCCAGACCTCGGACTCCTGTAGCTGGGTGTTTTTCCCTATATGTCATGATACGATGATGTGTGACAACTCAGAGACAAAAGACCTGAGCTAGAGCTCTCTTTCTGGAATCTTCCTTTGTGTTCCTTGGGAGTTAAAACTACATCGTTTTAAAAAGGCTCTCAATAAATACTTGATGAGTGGCTGAAAGTCAGACATGATGTTTTATGAGGGAATAAATTGGGGCTTATGATGTGAGGAAAAAGCAACCCAAAAGTCCAACTGGTTTTCCTACAAAAATGTATTTAATATGATAGGCTTTTGGCCAACAGTTTTCATTGCTGTCCTAGAAAATGGATCACAGTAGTCACTTGGGAAGCTATCGATAATCCTACCCATCCAAATAACAGTAGAATATCTTTGGCCATGGATAAGCTTGTTGAATGCCTAAGGTCAGAACAGAGTTTTGATTTGTTTTCTTCTAGATGGTAGCCTAAGAGCTGTAACCAAAAAATTTCAGGCACAAAGTTTATGAGAGATGAGGGCTTTATAGCATGCTGTTTACTATTGCTTTACAGACTTCGGTTTTTGAACCCAGGGGTCAGGAGCATATTTCCTCCCTCTTGGGTCTTTGGTCTGCCATTGGGACATGCTGTTAGCAAACAATCAGGACGCATCTTTGGTTATATCTTCATTAGCCTTGGAGTATATGAGAATCACCAGAGGAACTTGTTACATTTCGGAATTCTCGGCCCCCTCTCCTAGAACTCAATACAGAATGCCGGGGACAAGAAAAGAATTCTAAGCTTCAACTTTTTCTGACACAAATGATCTCAACCTTAGCTAATTCACATGCACTTCCTTCAAATTCTTCTGAAAGACAACATCGGTCACTGAAAAGTAAGATGTGTGGGAATTAGCAACTCTCGATAGCTTAGCCACTGTGGAACAGTAAAAGGAAATCACAGCCCACAGTCTGGTGCACATACAGACATGTATTAAATGAACATTTTTATTAGCAAGCTGGAACAATGCAGTTAATACAAACTCTTCTGTAAGTTCAGTGAATTCCTAGGTCTCTGACTTGCTATACCTTGAATAAAAGGTCTCTTTGGGCAGCTTTAGCAGTATTTTAGAAGCAGGATTCAGCTACACTCAGCCAGTGCCAAGCAATAGAAAGTCCCCTAAATTGATGGCTGGCATAGGATCATTAAATGATCCAGACTCCAGAACCATCTCCAAGACTTCAGGTCACAGGCACACTTGTCTTATGCTGTCTTCACACAGGCTATAGGAGTCTGTAAAAGATGGTTTGTCAAGCTTCGTAAACTTAATATCGTTAATTTCACCACTGAGATATCTTTCCTAATGTTTATGTAACATTTCTACTGATTAACAAAGCACTAATTTCACCAAAGAAAACCCAATTTGTCATTTAGTAAGTCAATTAGAGGAACAGGTAGGAGAAATCCTGAAGTAGCCATCTCTGGAATGGCTGCAGTGTTTCTGACAGAGTGCTCCTGACTGTCTCTGGCATGTG
This sequence comes from Paradoxurus hermaphroditus, assembly GCA_004024585.1. Classification (NCBI taxonomy): domain Eukaryota; kingdom Metazoa; phylum Chordata; class Mammalia; order Carnivora; family Viverridae; genus Paradoxurus; species Paradoxurus hermaphroditus. The sequence goes on along the minus strand of PITB01014931.1, from coordinate 34,310 downwards.
GCTTTCAGATTAGAATGCTGGCTACCTCTGGATTGTAATTTAAACACACACACACACACACACACACACACACACACGCACACACACACACCCCTTCCTATCGTCTCTGATGAAAAATTTAAAATTATTTGTAGACATCATAATGAAAACATCTTAAATATTAGTGTAGTAGAAAGTTCTAAAATATGAGCTTTGAAACACACATCTGGTTTGGGATTGTGGTTTCACTTACTCGAAAGATCATTTTAATAATTTATCTTACTCCTTCATCCATTGAAAGGCCATAGATTAACCTGTTAAACCCATGGCCCGTCTCCAGGAGATGCTAAATGCTGACTCCCTTTCTAATCCATCTGGAGTCTTTATTTAACTCACCCAAGGACAGCTCCTTCCAAGGAAGATTTGAGACTTCAGACCACGTGCTCATCTAAAGTCTCTGACCAACTTCTCCACTAATCGAAACATTCCTTCCTCCTTGGTTTAAAAAAAAAATGTTTTTCTATGAGTGACAGCCTTAAATAAAGGCTTGCTGGCCTCATGCACTCAATTACAGGCTCCTAAACAGGTACACACTTTGTTCCTTTTGAAGTAAAGCCCTAGTCATGTAGCTTCTATTCTTTACCGCTGTTTCTTACCAGCGTGGAGCTTTATCTCTCCACGCCTGCACCCCGCTAATCCCAGAGAACGTCTTAGTTCTCCTCTGTAACACTCGTGATCAGATGTTTAAGCACCAAAAATTCTTTTGCCTTATTCTTTCTTGGGAATAAACAGAAAAAGAAAGGGATTATTCATTTGGAAGTTTCCTCAGCAGCAGTTATTTTGGTTGCTGTAATTTTTTTTTTCTCTACCACCCAACTGGAATTACTTCTGATAACACTTCGTTAATTTTAATAGTCAAAGTAAATTTATTTATTGACTATTTACCTGGTAATAGGCTTTTTGATACAGGCCAGAGCCCATGGTCATAAGAGAATAGAAGGATTTGTAAATTTCTAAATTTTCTCAGAATTGGTATTTTTTTTTATTAGTAGTATTGTCCTGTCGCTTTCATTCGGAAGGAAAAGGAGCTGTGGGCTGACGAGAGAAGTGGTAAGAAAGTTCCAGAGCCAATCCTACTGGAAAGGGGTGGCCGCTTTCAAGGACTTTTCCTTTCAAACATACTTCGATGGTTTCTTTTGTCTTTTCTGTGATAGAACTGGGATCTAAGCTCATTCATTTATATCCAAAGAGATTACGGAGCCCCTGACAGAACCCATGTATTATACTAGATCCCAGCCGTATGCCATGACCAGAAGGAAGACCCAGTCTGCACCCTGTGGGATTTACAGTTTTTGCTCTTGCAGCAACATGTGTCTCACCTTTATGAAGTTGTCATATTATTTGCATGATTCTCTTACTAATTTTATAGCTCCTCTGAGCTCCATCTAGGGAAACCTCTGTTTTGCACTTAAGACTTTTCAACCGGTTGGATGAGGCTCACATTATCAAAGATAGTTACCTTTACTTAAAGCTGGTTGATCATAGACATTAACCACATTTGCAGAATACCTCCACAGCAACACCTTGAGTTGTGTTTGATTGAATAACTGGGTATTAAAGCCTATCCAAGTTGACACATAAAATTACCCATCATAGGGTTTTATGTATCCTGGATTCAAGACATCAAATAAAATTATAATCAGGCATCTGGTTTAATGAACAGATGAGGGAATACCAGAAACTGCTTTCACAGTTTTCCAGTTATAATTTCCAAGTCTTCTACATGCTTATTTTTCTACTTTGTTTAATTTTATACTTTCTAATGTAACCTCTTTTATTCCCTCTCTTTTCAATACATTAACTGACATAAAATGTATAAATGCTAAAATCTACCTATTTCAACTGTACGATTCAGTGAGTTTTAGTAAATGTATACAGGAGTGCAGCCATCACCAAATACTTGGTGAAATATTTAGACAAAATGCCTGGCACAGAATAGGTTCTCCGTGTCTGTTTATTCACTGAATACATTAATTAGTGGTCCCTTATGTGTACAGTTACTGGTTATACGCACAAGGGACTGGAGGACTTTTCATCCCCACATAAGTTGTCAGCTTCTGCCATATGCCCCACATCTAAAAAAATTTAGGTCAGAGATACGGATTGTCCTCGTGTAGACTCGCCATTATCATATTCGGTATTCCATTATCATATTTGGTATTCCATTATCATATTTGGCAGTTATAACTCTTCAAGGGTCTTGAGATAAAATAATTTGTATTAGATCAAATACAGTTTTTGTTTTGCGTTTTTTGTTTTTTGTGGGTTTTTTTTTTTTTTTGTCTAAGTGTACCACTAGCAAGTAGTAGAGCCAGGACTTAAATAATTTTTCTTAGTGAATATTTACTAAAACCTGGCATCATTATCCATATTAAACTAGTGAACAAGTTAGAAAAAAATTGGTGCTCTGAAAGGTTACATTCCAGTCAAGATAACAAATTGGTAAAATGAGTATATTTTGGAGACAAGGAATGAGAGGAGGGATGGGGAGTGCTTAGGGAAGGGGTGTTGAGTCTTATCACTTAACATATGTTGGCCAGAGGAAGCCCCAGTTGAGAAGCTGGCAGCAGGACAGAGAGCTCCAGGGGGTGAGGAGATATGGGAGAAGAGTGTCCCTGGTGGAGAGGAAAGTAAGTGCAAGTATGTGTCCAGGGGGCGGGGGTGTGGAGTGCCTGAGGAAGGGAGCCAGCATTGCTTTAGGAATGTGAGCCCTCAGAGGCCGGGTTGCGAGGGGTCTTTTACTCTCAGTGAAATGGGAAGGCAAGTGAGGGTTGGACCAGGGGAGTGTCGTAATCTAACTTACATTTAGAAAACAGCTCTCAGAGTGCTGTCTTCAGAAAATAGCGTAATCAAATGAGGGAGCACAGGGGAGACTATTGCAATGATCCAGATAAAGGAAGGTAGACCCTGGGTGGTAGCAGTGGAGGGGATGGGAAAGGAAAATTCTGGATCCATCCTTGGCGGTCCAGCCAACAGGACCTGCCCACAGGTGGGATATACATACACAGAAGAGTCAGGATAACACCAGTCTGCCTGGCAGAAAGCCCGTTCCACACCTCGGTCCTATGCTGTGGGGTCCCCTTGGCAGTGTTTCCCTAAGCATTAGTGCATCATAAAGTCCTGAAGGTGTTCATCCCTGCAGGGACCTGTCATCCCTCCCCCCAAATCGGCCATGACCTACCCCCTCACTTTCAGGTCTCCCTGCATCCTCTTTCTCCTGCTTTGCCTGGATGGGATCTCAATCAGTTCCCAAATCTCTCAGGTCTTCGCCAGATGCTCCTTTTGGTGTATCACCTGCGGATTTAACAAGAGTCAAGAATCTGTTGATTTAAAATCAGCTCTTGTGGGGCGCCTGCGTGGCTCAGTCAGTTAAACATCTGACTTCGGCTCAGGTCATGGGATTGCAGTCCATGGGTTCAAGCCCCGAGTCGGGCTCACTGCTAACAGCTCAGAGCCTGGAGCCTGCTTTGGATTCTGTGTGTGTGTGTCTCTCTCTCTCTGCTTCTCTCCACTCAGAGTCTGTCTTTCTCTCTCTCTCAGAATGGATGACCATTAAAAATAAAATAAAATCAGTTCTTGTAAACTAAAAGTCAGTCTTATTGGAGGGAGCACAGCACTGCTCGGAAATAGACAAGTGTAGATCACTGACTCAAGGCTAAGCCACTGCTATACAATAAATGGCCTTTAAAAATATTAGTTCATGTATAGTCTCTTAGAGGGTGTACTTCCAGCTTGAACGTATGATCTAGCCATAATCTTCTGCTCTTTGTCCCATCGATGGCCCAGCTACACTGACGCTGGAGAGGGTTAGCAGGCAAGCTATTCGTTGTCTTTTTACAAATAAAATGAAAGCTATCATCTACATTTACATAGTGTTGAACATTATTTATTATTATTGGCATATTTGAGTTCACCATCTTTTGTGTAATCTGCGTCTCTTTGAAATATGAATTCAGTATTATAAATAGCAGGAGTCAACTTTTTATGATCAACTAAGAATTTATTAACTTTCAGAATGAGAAATGAGGAAATCACAACTTAGAACTTCTGAGATTCCTGTCAATTGTTAATATTTTATTTGGTTTGGAGTGACTAACATTGCATAATAATTGGAATTAATTTTTCTTTAGTTGCTTCCAAACCCATGAATTAATTTTATATAATAAATATGTATCTATATATTTTTCATCCTTTTGTGCTTTTACTGTCTCATCCTGGTTCAATATTACAAATTATCATATTACATAAAGCTTTATATCATTTTTCTCCTTTTCAGCATTAGAGACTTGACCCATCCTTAACTGTAGTGAGTTAACCTAGAAACTTTCTCAATTGTTAATTTATTAAAAAGGGCGTGATTGTACCAAAACAAGTCCTTACCTATGTAAGCCTTTAGATCATGGTTTGCTATTCTATGCACTATTTCCTATTCTGTTCATCCCCCCACTTTAAAAATACATTTCTAAGCATCTCTTTCCATCATGAGAACATTAATAAGGAGAGACACATTTCTTTTTCAATCTAATTCCCAAAGTACTTTTGGTCGTTTTAGTTTGTTTCCTAATTATATACATAAAAGAAAGGAGGAGAGAAGAGGAAGGGAATTGCACAATGAAATCGAATATATTAACTTCATCAGAAACCGTTTCCCTGTAGGAGGTAAGAAAGTATTCACTATATAGCCCAAAATTCCAAGGACCTTTACCTGTCTCCTAGAAGGCAAGTTTATTTACAGCTAGGATTCGGTCTAATTAGAGATATTGTGATGTTCTGTCCGCCTTTGCTTTTTTCTGGCTCTGCGAATGGCTTGCACTGGGAATATTCAGATTTAAGTCAGAATTGTAAGTAGTTTTTCAAAGAAGAAAAATCATGGAATTATAAACTCTTTGACTCGTGAGAATTGTCTTAACCCTGTGGCTGTTTATAACTGGTACCTTCTGCTTTCTTTTCTTCTTATATTAATTTTGCTACATTAAAATCAGTAGACTTAACATAATGTTCTCACTGTGGAAATAATATAGATAGCTCTACAAATATGTAAATTAAATACAATTTTTCTATGTGTATTTTTGAGAAAGTATTTTCCATATCTAAAATGCTCTTAAGTTGAAAAAAAAGTTAAATTTTAAAACTGTGATGACTCATATTCTGGTGCGAATATGTGATATGTGTCAAGTTATTACTTGAGGATCGTAAATATTTCTACACATTATCTTAATCATTGATTTTATAATGTTTTATCAAAACAAAAACACAAGAAACAAAAAGAAGAAACTCGTATATATATATTTTTTCACGAGTAATTTGTCTTTTCGGTACTCTGAGAAGCAGAGGTTAAGATGGGGTTAGCCATTTGAAAGACTTAACCAGACAAAATGCCACAGACGGATACGAGAGTTAAAGAAGAAGAAAAGGTCTGACACCTGAGGAGGGAGAGAGAGGAAGGGGGATTGAGTAGCAAGAGCCCCCAAATGCTGATAGTGTTGGCCATGGTCCCTTGCAAAATTGCCTATTAGCATCTGTCATCAAAGGAAAATGGCTGGATCTTGGTCCTCTTGCCAAAGTGACTAGTGGCAGTCTGGGGGAGGCGTGGCCTCAGTAAAAGGGCATCTCTGGACTCTAATTATACCAGCCCACACTGATCCTCAGACAGGAAGGGAGATGTGACAAACATCCCTCCTTGGCCACAACAAGCATAAGTGAAAACAAAAGATAATACTAGGAAGTTCTTTCATAGTATTCCTTTACAAACCAGAGGAAAGCGTGTTTGTTTTTCATAATCTAGTTGGTATTTCTGTTTACAGAAATGATTCCCTATGGCCAAACAAACAGAGGAGATGGTTGCTGGGTACTTATTTTTAAAAACTGCTGAAAATACAAATAACGATTCTACTACATGTGCAGGAATAAAACCAAAATGGAAGCCAGTGGCCTGTGATTGTCCTGGTCTATCACTGTTTATTTTGTTTGCCCACCTTATTATGTATAAGAGTCTTCTAGGGTGTTTTGGGCTTTTTTCTTTGTTTTGCCTTTTTTAAAGCAGTGTTATACTGCATCTTTAGTAGAAGTTTGGTTCAGTAGCTTTGAGGTTGGGTCCAGAAATGTGCATTTTAATGAAGCATTTTGATGAATCTCTTTTATTTTTTTAACTACTTTGTTGAGAAAAAAATCACACGCCATAAAATTCACCATGTAAAGTACACAATTTAGTGGGTTTTTTTTTTTGTGTGTGTATTCTCAGAGTTACATAACCATAACCACTGTCAAATTTTTTGGTCATTTTCATGGCCCTGAGCAGAAACCTCAAACTCATTAGGAACGACTCTGTATTCTCCTAGGGTATCCCCAGCCCTAGGCAACCAGTATTTCTGTCTATAGATTTGCCAATTCTAGGCATTTCATGTAAATGGAATCACATATGAGGTTGTCTTTCATGATTGGCTTCTTCCATGTAGTGTGATGTTTTCAAGGGTTATTCAATTTTAGCACGTATCACCACTTTGCTCCTACTTATGTGTGGATACTATTCCATTGTATGAGGATACCACGTTTTTCAATCCATTCATCAGTCAATGGACCTTGGATTGTTTTCACTCTTTGGCTATTATGCATAAGGCTGCTACGGACCCTTGTGTACAAGGTTCTTTCTTATTCTTGAGTATATAACTGGAGTGAAATTGCCAAGTCTTATGGTAATTCTGTTTTGCGGGCCTGCTAAAATCTTTCCTGAGTGATCTCAGTGCCCGTAGTTTTCTCTCCACACTTAAAGAAACACTAATTTAAGTAAAGATTTGATGGTCCGAATGCAGGAAGTAAACAAGCTATTCCTTGTATCTCAACCATGAAAATCCTAGATTCCATAAATGGAGGCAAGGATTAGAAAGAGAAAATAATATGAGACTTGAGAAAATACTAAAAGACGGAGTAATGAGGTGAGGCGAACGTCAGTAAGTGGAAAGTTAGAAATACAAAAGAAAAAATCGAAAGGAAACATGTGTGTGTGTGTTTTATCTAGATAAGAACAATTTCTAAAGTTAAAAAAATTCTTTCGTAAGGTGGTAGAGAAAATAGTAGGATGAACAAAGTGGATCTTAGTGATATTTATTTGTAAAAACAAAGCAGTTTTAAACATAACTGAATTTCAAAAGGAAGAACTTTCACAGGATTCGTAGAAGAATGTGACCTGAGTTAACCGCCTAAACACGAAACAAGAAACATAAGGCTAAGGGAATGGGAGAGAGATAATAAAAGTTGTCAGGATTTATTTTTAAAAGTGCAAGTGGGTAAAATAAAAATCTTTTAACATAACACTCGTATTTAATTATATATTGTGTTTAAAGTTGCTAATACATCTTTTTATTTAACAGAAGTTTGTTTTTGCCCAGCGTTAGAGTTTGCTTTCTGGAATAGAATGGCCACAAGTTTAGTAAAAGAGGGTTTCTTACTGCATGAAAATATCCGAATTTGTCGTAGGTCACACTTTTAAAAACAGATAGTGGGAAGAACTGGCAGTGTGTACTATATCAGTATACGGAATAGCCGTTTTCATCCTTCTTCCCATACATACAACATTTTTATGTTTCTTCAAGTGAGACCAATCCAGAATCTCATTCGTCATTGCATCCAGCTCAAATCCACATCTCCGAATGGGGTGTAGACCTCTACATCAGGGCAGCGTTTGATCCCTTCTGGTCTAATGAGGTATAAAGGCCTGAGAACTGCCATCTCCACTTCTCCCATGGAAAATAAAGGTATAAGAAACATAGCTTTTGGGGCGCCTGGGTGGCTGGGTTGGTTAAACGGCCGACTTCGGCTCAGGTCATGATCTCGTGGTCTGTGAGTTCAAGTCCCGCATTGGGCTCTGTGCTGGCGGCTCAGAACCTCGAGCCCGCTTCAGATTTTGTGTCTTCCCTCTTCCTCTGCCCTTCCCTTGCTCATACTCTGTCTCTATGTCTCTCAAAAATAAATAAACGTTAAAAAAATTTAAAAAAAAGAAACAGCTTTTACTGGTCCATAGTGATTTTCAAGTCTTGTTAGTCAGGAAGAGCTAGGAAGCCCTCTGTGACCCTGGCTTCACTCTCAGAGAGATCCCTCCTTGGCCATTATTCTGAATGGCCGTATCTGAAGAGGGCATTCGGATCGTGCCCTTCTTTGGGCTGCATGCTTTCGTGCGTCCGTATAGACATGGACTCCTAGAGACTGCGTGACTCATTGAGTGGGCACAGATTGTTTCAGGGCATGCTTCTGGTTTCCTTGGCCACATAATCCCTCAGAAACACGTGGTCTTCTCATCCGTTTCTTTAAGGTGGTTCTCTGTGCAAGAAGCCACCTCTAAATATCTGTTCTTGATGCAGCTTCAGGCCTGATGAGTCCACTCTTTTACTTAGCTCTGTCTTCTGCCGCTTCCCAGTGGAGGTGTGTCACTCCGAGCTCACTTCAAGAGAATTTGCCGATCTCTCCTTTTCCAAATCTCCCCACCCTCTCAGCTCAGTGCCTCCTTTCAGCCTTGAGGTTTTGAGAAAAAAAAATCACCTTTGATTGGGTGACCATAGCCTGAATCTGATAATTGCCATAAAACTGTTTCCCACTGTCTGGTAAACAACTTTTGTTGCTTTGTTGTTGTCTTATTTTTATTTATTTATTATCCATAGTCGTGTAGTACATGACAGAGTTCTGCTGGACATCATATATTTGCATCAAATATGGATTAAATTCTAATATAAAATGTCCTAATCAATTAGAAGCCTATTTCTTGTACCTTTTCTTTTCTTCTCTGTCTCTCTCTCTCTTTTTTTCCCCCCAGCTTAACTCTTACCTGAGGGTAATAAAAGATTTTGGACCACAGCTTTACTCCCTTCTAAGGATCCCTCCCGGCAGCTGTAGCTTCTATTTATAATACCTTAGGATACAGTTTTCTTGGTTATTTTTGTTTTTGTCTTTGTTTCAAGCTTATAAATTGGGGATTCTCCCTTCGGATCGCCAATGTAAGCAGAGAGCACCTGCCATTTTGAAGTGTTTACTTTTATCTCAACCTGCACGCTGGCTGGTCCTGGACCGAGTTCATTTCTCTCTTGAAAACTGCTGAACACAGCAACAAGGAGCCAAAGCATATCCGCATCTAAGTATTTCCTATTATTTCTTCTAATACTGAAAGTCTCAGCTGGCATCTGCTTTGCCTTCCAAGGAATAGCAGTTGACAATATGACCAAATATTTTGCTACAAATAGCAAAGGTTCCAGCTTCCCAAGACTGTAATAGCCCAGGCTTCCGGGCCTGGTGTCTACTACAGGCAAGTCTATAAAATTACATTCTGTCCAGCAGAGCACCCTGTTTTTAAATATAGTACCAAATATGGTATTAGTTTGGATTAGGTTCAGCTCTGAGTAACAGAGACTGTGATTAACAAGATAGAGATGGATTTCTTTTTTCCATAAAAGAAGATAGAAGGTATACTCTTAAGGCTGCTGCAGTGCTTCATGGAGTCAGAAAGCCAGGCTTCTTCTGTCTTTTGACCTTACTATTTTCAACAGTTAGTATTTGCCTTATGGTTCTAAATGACAGTTTAAGCTCTGGATATCCAACTTTTAGGCAAAAGCAAAGAGAAGATAACAAGAGGGGCTGGACTCTTTCTATTAGGCAACTCTCAAAAATCCATATTATGTATGAAACACATCAGTGGCTGAAACTGACATGTTCACATGTAAGGGAGATTGGGTAACCAAGTGCCCAGCTAAATGTCTATATCCATGCAAGAGGGAGAAAATTAATATTGGAAGATAATTAGCAGTTTCTGTAATAATCCTTTATTTTATATTAAATGCTTGATATTATCTTTGAATTTAATTATAGTCTGTGCACCCAATTTTACTTAATAAAATGACATCCAATATTATGATCGCTCCTTGGGCAAATTTTGAAAATCTGTGTATGGTTGTTTAATCTAAAGATACTGAGTTCGGGAAATACATTTAAGTGGATTCATTTCTTTTCCAAGTTTTCAATTATCCATCATCCTAGCCTGAAGCTTTTTATAACAAATAATTTAGAGTAGTAAAATTAAATAGTTTTTAAAAAGCAATAGAATATTCTCTAATCATGTGTTTATATCTCTGTCATTCCCAATCATATTTCTATTCCCCATAAAAAGCCCAATTCCATAAATGTCTTGCTTAAATTAAGAGAGAGTTATATGACCATTCCTCAAAACACTCGTTACTGAAATTCATGTTGGTTGTTATCTAGTAACTTTTTTCTTTAGCTCAGAAAGTAAATGATTGTACATTTGTTAGTTCATAGATGGTAGAAATTTGATCATGAGTGTTTAGTCTGGATACATGGAGACTAAGAGGCCAGATAAGCGTACCTTTGAAACTGTCCATACATTAAAAATAAGTGAGGCGTATCAAGTGGACAACCAGACCGTAAGCTCCAGGAGAGCAGGAAACACCCTTGATTTTGTTCATCACAGCTTGCCAAAATGCTTCACAGTGTCTGACATGCAGAAGGTGCCCATTATGTATCTGCTCAATGAATTACTAAGGGTGATTAACCATATCATTAAAAACGTGCTCTATTAGAATTTCTTATATTATTTTATGCTAGAAGGCAATTGTGTACATTTAATCCTCTTTTTGGCATTCTTACTATTAAAAAAGTGTACGATACACCATGCCATACCTTGTATTTTTATCTCTTACTGTGGCATTAAAGTGTAAACTTTAGGAATGCATAGTCTTTCCCTATACATTGACTCTAACGGTTAAAGCTGTACTCTCTAACACCTGAGGTTTTCCTTAATAAACATCGCTACTTTTTCCTTATATGAATTTCATTAAATCTTTCTAAACTTATTTTTTATGTCTGATATTGTCCCATGGAAAGGTTCATTTTCTTTCTTTCTTTTTAATTTTTTTAATGTTTATTCATTTTTGAGAGAGAGAGACAGAGCAGAGTGTTAGCAGGGGAAAGGCAGAGAGAGAGGGAGACACAGAATCCGAAGCAGGCTCCAGGCTCTGAGCTGTCAGAACAGAGCCCGATGCGGGGCTTGAACCCATGAACTGTGAGATCATGACCTGAGCCGAACGAAGTCGGACGCTCAACCGACTGAGCCACCCAGGCACCCCGGAAAGGTTCATTTTCTAATGTGATTTGTTTTTCAGAGAAAAATATACTTTAAACTCGCCCTCTAGAATTAAACAATAAACTGTTTTTTTAAAAAATACATAGTAATTTCCTGTCATTGAAAACCTAACAGACTAAAAAAGATACACTTGTCTCTTGTCCTGGTTTGGATGAATACAAATATCGCATAGGGAAAATGCATGGTTACAGTTCTGTCTGCGGCTGTAGATAATGGTGCAAGAGTGGGAAAACGGCCTCCAGATTTTTAAAACATCAACATTGCAAAATGGCCTTAAAGAAATGAAATCTGAATACTTAACAATAACTTAACATAACCTACAGTGGTATGAAACGTTTATTTAATATTTCGGAATATCATCGATGTCTTCCTCAAACCCCAGAGGTTGAATTGAGTCCAGTGTGCAAAATCCACATTTTCTGCGTCTCTCACTAGCCCCGATTGTTCCTCTCTGGTGAGGTGGGAGAGTAATATGTCTTGTCAGAGGAGGGGGCAACGATGAGGAAGGCATGCAGATGTTTTACCCCGCTTACAAAGAACTTCACAAGCAAACATAGCCTCTGTTAGTGGTGTCCAAATATTGGTCTGTTGTTCATCCAGTCAGGTAACAGTGAAAATTCCCTTCGTGATAGTGGGGAAACTATCCTAGTTACCACTTGTAGCTATAAAAAGTAGGCACAACTTTCAGCTATATTAGTTGTTGAATTCACAGAGCGTGTGTGTGTGTGGTTATTGTGATAAATACACATAACAGAATTTATCATTTTAAGCATTTTTAAGTATATAGTTCAGTGGTATTAAATATGCTCCCTCTGTTGTTGTGTGATCATCACGCTCATCCATCTTCAGAACTTTTTCCTGTCCCCAAACTGACACTTTATAACGCTTCGACTCCATTAAAAAACAACTTCCATTTTCCTTTCTTCCAGTCTTTGGTAACATGCTGCTCTTTGAATTTGACTGCACTAGGTACCTCGTGTACCTTGAAGTATATGGTACTTGTCCTTTTGTCTCTGGTTTATTTCACTATCAGGCATATTATTTTCAAGTTTCATCCACGTTGTAGCATATATCAGAATTTCATTCCTTTTTATAGCTGAATAATGTTCCTGTGTTTGTGTGCATCTTCCCCATCCGGGCTATCCATTCATCCATCAATGGAATTTGGGTTGTTTCCACCTTTTGGCTCTTGTGAATAATGCATGTACAGATGGTGTACAAATATCTATTTGAGTCCGTGCTTTCACTTCCTTTGGGTATAAACCCAGAAATGGAATTGCTAGATCGTATGGTAATTATGTTTTAATTTTTTGAGGAACTTCCATATGTTTTCATTATTGCACCATTTACATTCCCATCAATAATGCTCAGAGGGTTCCTGTTCTACCACGTCCTCACCAAAACCGTGCTCTTTTTTCTTTTTTATCCCCTTACAGAATCTCTCCAAATGGGTATAAAGTTATTTATTTTGTTTATGGAGAGATGAAATGTGTCGAGGTAAATATTCTCTTACACTGGGCTTTTACACTTAGCCTCTTTCCTGTTCTGCAATGAGTCTACTAGACACTAAATTCTTTAGGGACAGGAAAAATGTTTCTTTACCACTGTTTTTCGACTTTTAATGTAGTATATGTTTAATACATGCTTAATGGGTGAATACATGGATTAAAGAATATAGGAAAACATAAATGAATGAAGTGATAGACTAATGCATTCTAGAATTTCTATAGAAATACTTGCTAATTTTCCTTTAGTTGATCAGAAAAGCTATGGAAACCTTCAGGAACCCTAAAACTCCAAAGCTAACTTGAAGAGTCTTGCCATGTTTTTTCACTTAAAAATATACACACTCACAACAGTAATATTCGCTGATCTGTGATCTAGAAACTGTTCTCAGCATTTGACTTAATTTATCTCATTAATTCTCATGATAGCCCTATATCAAGTGACTATGATCATTATGCCCATCTAATAAAGTCAGAAATTAGGCCTCAAGTTATGTGATTTGCCTAAGGACCTTCAGCTCCTGAGAGTTAGAGTGAGGAATCTAGGTTTATCTGACTCTAGACACTAACCTCCTAACCAATGTAGTGTATTGTTCATTAGAATGCCTGCATTTAGTTGGCATTTTCTTAATTACTTTCCAGGTTAAATTGTAATCACCGCTTTAAATGCTTCACAAAACATACTTACATTCAAACTTAATCAAATTAAATAGATCAGATCAGAGGAAAAGGGCTGACGAGTCAGTTTCACTGTATTTTAAAAGTCTCCGAAGACATAAGGAAGCTACTCCTACCTTCATTTCATAGCTATCTGAAGTCTTCAATGATAAAAGTGTGTTACATTTTCTTTTATTGACTTTTCTCATCTTATTTACAGGAATGAGGGACTTCTGTATAAGTAAGTACTAAAAATTTTTGTTCTGTGGTTAGTGGGGCTTAAGGGAATACTCTCTTCCTCCAACATCCTTTCCTCCTTGTCTCTGCAAAGGTTGAGCATCTGACTCTTCATTTTGGCTCAGGTCATTATCCCAGGGTGGTGGGATTGAGCCCCACTTGGGGCTCTTCACTGAGAGTGGACCCTGCTTAGGATTCTCTCTCTCTCTCTCTCTCTCTCTCTCTCTCTCTCTCTCTCTCTCTCTCTCTCTCTCTCTCCTTCTGTCCCTCTCCCTCACTGTGTACTCTTTCTAAAAATCATATATGTTGAAAAAAGAATACTTGAAATTCTTGTATCGTGCACTTGGATTAGGGAATTAAAAGCAGTTATGACAATGCAAATGCTGTCCTAAAAAGTTGTTGCATTAAGCCCTTATCAGCTATCAACACCTTCACAGGAGTTTGTTGTTCAGAAAGAAAAGGATCTTGTGAGAATTAACTGTAAGAAAAATATCAGAGAGTCTAGCAGGCTTGAATAAGCTGGAGCTTATGAAAGATATCTAGAGACAATTTTTAGGAAAAAAATTGGAACAGAAATAGTGAGAATTGGTCAGGATGAGAATGAGGTCTCATCTCAACAAACAATAGGAAAGAAGTCCCCTCCGCTAATTTATTCCCTCAGTGTTCTTTTCCAAGGAAAATGGATTTCAAACTGGAAAAGAGAAACCAAGAACCAGAGAAGAGACACTGGAATCTACAATAGGTGAAGAAACAAAGAGCCTCCACTTGCCTGCAAGGAGCTCTCAGCAAAGAATACAGACCAGCGACAGAACTTCTGACTCTTCATTAGCAACAAAATCATGCATTCTATTAATTCAGCATCTAATATGGCTGGGAGTTGTGGCCAGCATAATTTTGTGAGTCTCCAAATGACTCAGGCTCAGTGAAAATACCCAGCTGCTCCAAGTCTGTAGCTACAAGGGGTGGTCTCTCAGCTACAGGTGTACAATGATAGAGACCACTCTTACTGGCCACGTATACAGTGAGAGAGGGCAGATTCCAGAAACAACAGGTCTGTGTAAACCTGGCTTTCAACACTAAAAATTATCAAATTGATTATGAAACTGGTCATTTATCAATATTTAGTGCTTAATGAAGCAATCAAGTGTCTTAGAGTATATCACGCCCGGAGTTTTTTCTTTTCTTTTCTTTTTTTTTTGGTAGGAGTGACAGGTTGAAAGATCAAGGGGTTTTCATGGGCAGGTGATAGTCACTGGAGGAGAAGCCCAGCCTTGTGCGTGCGCACACCATTTGAAAATTCCTACTAAAATAAAGCCAGTCTACGGTAGTGCACCGTATCCCTCAGCTATCTTAAGGCAAACATGATTGAGAACTGGATAGATGCCAACTTAAACTTGCTTTAACAATGCCTTTGGCAAAATCCGTTGTAGCAAAATCTGGAGTTGAACTTAAAACCCTCATTAAATTCACTAGCTCTTCCTTCAATATGCAGTTTTAACTCCAAACTAAACACACAAAGACCAAGAAGAAAAGGTGACTGTCCATGAAACAAAGTTTTATGATTTTGACCTCTCCCATTACTCCACCTTGAAACTGGGAAGAAAAAACAGAGTAAGAATGGGCTGAGAAAAGTCATGACTGGTTGGTCATCTCTGAGGGTTTGAGGGCCCCCAACATACATGGGGGTACACATATCAAATCCTCTACCGCGACCATAGATAACAAAGTGAGTCTGAGTACTTTGAGATGAAGGCAAGTGAACTGTAAGAATCACAAAAGGCATGTTTGTGTGTGTGAGTGTGTGAGTGTGTGTGTTTGTGTGTGTGTTAATGGAATAAGAGTAGAAGTTATCTGTGAAGCTGCTCTATCTCAGGGAGATGTATTAAACTTTGTGAGCAGCTGTGGTCTGTTTGTAACACGGAACATGATTGCCAGCATCCTGACCTCACAGCCATGGGTGCGAGCATGCAGTCACCTGTGCCAGGTTGGGGGAAGCTATAGCAGAGGCAAAGTCTTTCCCGTGTTCTCATAGAGCTTCTATCATAACTTCTTGGACTTCTAGACCCTGGACTTGACATGTGATTCTTACTTAATATCTCAGATGATTTTTCTTTAGACCCTGGCTCAGATCTTAACTTACAGCTCTAGCATCTTTTTCTGCCCTTAGGTACCTTGAAGAGGTGCATTTGTGCTTTAGAAATAGTCAACTGAATGAGGTCATCAGGAGGCAACCCTAAGCCGTTACTGTCATCCTTTCCTATGAAATATTTTTTATCAAAGACTCTAATAAGACTTAATCAGATTCGCAGATGATACACACCTGGGAGGAATAGCTAAGAGCACAATGGCACTGCTTAGAAAAAAATAGAGGAGGATTTTAAAAATCTATGTTTAAGCTCTGGTTCTGTCACTTATTAGTGGGTCTTAATTTTCTTGTAAATGAGAAAAGTTAAGATTCTGTGAGTTAAGCAGACTGCGCATACACCTAAGAATTGAGAAGAGACTGAAGCATAATTGAGACCCAGATCTATCTGCCTGGAGGCACAACAGACTTTGGTAACAAATTGAATGGGAGGGCTGGCAAGGAGTGAAGGGGGAGCCAAGGCTGGTGACCAGGGTGACCGGCTGGTGAAACTGTGCATGTAAATCAGGATGGCAAGGAGAAGGATGTTTTAAGTTTGGAAGTGAAGATGATATTTCACATATATCAGCTGGTAGGTTTCTTCCAGATATTCCTGTAGAAACATCTCATATATACTTGAGTCAAGAGATAATTTGGGAGTCTCAGTATAACGTTACAGTGGTAACAATGGCAAACCTATGAAAGTAGATGAGAGTGGATTGATGTGGAAGTGAGTACCAATGCCCAGGCAGGACGGGACACTGACTTTAGGGAATGGACAGAGGAGACTGAACCTCACACGAGATTTAGAAGAAGCAGGGAGAGTAGTTGGCAAAAAACTGTAGGTCTCAGGGTGTAGAGGCCACCAAAGGAGGAGAGAGGGTCAAGATTTTGTAGTTTGGCAAGGGACGATCTAAAGACCCAACAGGATAAATAGAAAGGTGTCTTTTGACTACTGGCCCTGCAGATATTGCAGCCTTAACTCCCTTCACCTCAGTCTGCCTGGGAGTAAGCACTGAGCAGTTCTCCAAGACTTTTCCAAGGAACATTCTCACCTAGAAGTGACCTTATCAGCTGCCTCAGTATCCCAGAAAGTTCTCCAGCAAGCATCTGGCTTTGCTGATCTCACGAGACTGACTCAAATCCCCCTTCCTTGTTAAGGTGTACCATGACATGGCTTTGGCAATAGTTAGTATGGATAAGAAGTAATAGTAATAATAAGAAAGGATTATTGTTATTTGCATCAAGCCAAACGTAAGTCTGCAGAGTGATAAGGTTGCTAAGCCGTAACGTTCAGATGATCTTAGTCTGCGTTAATGGAAGAGAGTTGACACCACCAGAAACAATAGCTGCATTTTCCTCTACATTGGTTAAACTATATCTATTATGTTCTATTCTGGGTGCCAAATTTCAAGAAAATTAATCCATTTGAATGTATCAAGAGAAGGGTGGAATGAAAAATGTTCTGTAAATTGCTTTTTTGTGATGAAAATATCCATAATGGCAACCAATTGGACAAAGTTTTCAGAACAGAAAGTTCCCTTCTGCTTTCTTTCTCCATTCCTCTGAGTGCTTCACAGACCACTCAGCAAATGCCTGCTTGACATCTGGAGAAGTTCAGCCCTGCCAATCAGCAATCACAGACTTTTACCAGAGCCTCCTGGGCAGAACACAGAAAGTAGCTGAAAGAAAGAGAAAGATAATTCTAGTACAATGATGATCAAAATAGGTTTGTATTTATTTGGGGGGGGAGCAGGGTAGGGGGAATGTCGGCTTAAAAGCGTACGGCTCTCTTGATGCAGGATTCCTCCAAGTACTTGATATGTGAATGTGGAAGTGACATAGTTTCCCATTTTTATGTGGCCCTTTCTCAATGGACCATCTTTAGGTACTAGTATTCCTAGGACATACTTTGGGACATTGGTTTAGGGAGTAAGGAGAGGGGCAGAAAGAAGAAGAAAGAGGCAGCATCAGCCAACACACAGATGGGATTTTGGTCTAACTACAATATAGTCCCCATGGTAGAGTTGTGTGAAGGAGTGGTCATCAGGAAGAAAATACTCTTTTTTTAAATTAAATTAAATTAAAATTTACTTTTACTTTATTTGCCTCATGATAAGTATATTTTTTAATTCCCATCACCTATTTCACCCATCTGCCCCCCCCTCACCCCCCTCCCCAGTAACCATCAGTTTGTTCTCTCTAGTTAAGAGTCTGGTTTTTTTGATCTGTCTCTGTCTCTCCCTCCCCCCTTTGCTTGTTTGTTTTGTTTCTTAAATTCCACATATGAATGAGATCATATGATATTTATCTTTCTCTGACTGACTTGTTTTGCTTAGGATTCTACTCTCTAGGTTCATCCATGTTATTGAAAATAGCAAGATGTCATTCTTTTTTATGGCTGATGAGATTCCGTTATATATATCCGCCACACCTTCTTTATCCACACATCTATCAATGGACACTTGGGTTGCTTCCATAATAAGGCTATTGGAAATAATGGTGCAATTAACATAGGAGTAAATGTGTCCCTTTGAATTAGTGTTTAGATATTTCTGGGTGAATACCCTATAGTGCAATTACTGGATTATAGTTCTATTTTTAATTTTTTAAGGAAACTCCATAGTTTTCCACAGTGAATGTACCAGTTTCCATTCCCACCACCGGTGTATAAGGGTTCCTTTTTCTCCACATCCTTGCCAATACTGTTGTTTCTTCTGTTTTTGATTTCAGCCATTCTGACAGGTGTGTGAGGTGATATCTCATTGTAGTTTTGATTTGCATTTCCCTAATGATGAGTGATGTTGATCATCTTTTCATGTGTCTCTTGGCCATCTGGATATCTTCTATGGAGAAATGTTCATGTCTTCTGCCCATTTTTTAATTGGATTATTTTTAGAGTATTGAGTTGTATCAGTTCTTCATATATTTCGGATACTAATAATCCTTTATCAGATACGTCATTTGCAAATATCTTCTCTCATTCAGTAGATTGACTTGGTTTTGTTGGCTGTTTCCTTCACTGTGTAGAAACTTTGTATTTTGATATAGTCCTAACAGTATTTTTTCTTTTGTTTCCCTTGCCTGAGGGAGATGTTGCTTGTGTTCTCTTCAAGGATTTTTATAATTTTAGATCTTAAATTTAGGTCTTTAATCCATTTTGAGTTTATTTTGTGTATGGTGAAAGAAAGTGGTTCAGTTTCATTCTTTTGCATGTGACCATACAGTATTTATTGAAGAGATTTTTTTCCATTGTATATTCATTCTTCCTTTGTCAAATATTAATTAACCATATAATTATTCATTTATTTCTGTTATTTTTCTGTTCTATTCTATTGATCTATGTGTCTGTTTTTATGCCAGTAACATACTGTTTTAATTACTACCACTTTGGAAGTATGGAATTGTGATACCTCCAATTTCATTTTTCTTTTTCAAAACCACTTTGACCATTCAAGGTTTTTTGTGGTTCCATACGAAGTTTAGCATTGTTTGTTCTAGTTCTTTGATAAACGCCGTTGATAGTTTGATAGGAATTGCTTTAAATCTATAGGTTGCTTTGGTTAATATAGACATTTTAACAATATTTGTTCTTCCAACCCATGAGCATGGGACATCTTTCCACTTCTTTGCATCATCTTGAGTTTCTTTTATCGATGTTTTACAGTTTTCAGAACCCAGGTCTTTCCACCTCTTCGGTTAAGTTTATTCCTAGATATTTTATTGTTTTTTTTCTACATTTCAAAATCGGATTGTTTTGCTTAATTTCACTTTATGATTAGCATAAAGGAATGCAACAGATTTCTATGCATTGATTTTTGTATCCTGTGACTTTACTGAATTCATTTATAGATTCTAGTAGATTTTTGGTGGAGTCTTTAGAGTTTTCGATAGATAGTATCATGTCATCTGCAAATAGTGAGACTTTTATTCCTTACTTACCAATTTCGATGCCTTTTATTTCTTTCTGTTGTCTACCTGCAGTGGCTAGGACTTCCAGTACTATATAGAATAAAAGTGGTAAGAGTGGTCATGACCTTGAGGGAGAAGTTCTCAGTTTTCTACCACTGACTATGATGTTGGCTGTGAGTTTATCACATAAGACCTGTATTGTACTGAGATATGTTCCCTCTAGACCTACTTTGCAGAGGGATTTTATCATGAATAAGATGTTATACTTTGTCAAATGGTTTTTCTCTATCTATTGAAATGATCATATGGTTTTTATCCTTTCCTTATTGATGTAATGTGTCATGATTGTTGTAGGAGGAAGGTACCCTTCAGAGAAGATTAAATTGACATTAATATATAAAACCAACTTTTAAAGGAAAGTTGAAGGTGAAATGTCTAGCTCAGTAATAAGAGCAAAACAAGCAAAAGAGATGGTGAACTAAAAATCCTGATTTTTATCTAATGTGGTCACATTTTAAAATTTACTTGTGTTGATACAGGTTCAGTCTAAATCAAAGACATAAGCCTAATGAGAAAACACAAAAAACTCATAAAGTACCTTTTACTTAGACAAAAATCACAAAATTTTAGCAAATTGACATTAAATGCAAGAGAGTCACAGAATTTTCTTTAGAAAATGATTCCTCCTTAACAATGTTTCTAATTAAAAAATCTAAACTACAAAGGTAATAATACATTTTACTAAAAATTTTTGAAATATTCCACTTACTCACTTTGGATTGATTACTAAACAACAAAATTGAATTACAAATTAATACATGGAGGCATTTTCTTAATTTTTAAAATAATGTTATATGTTTTTCCAAAATAAATCATTAATATGTCCATCTTAATTCTACCTTGTTTTGAATTTCTAAATATTTATACAAATACTTATAATAAATAATGCCATAGGTAATAGAAAGCACTGGTAAATTTTATCAGGTAGAAAATGGTAAAACAGAGGTGCCTGGGTGGCTCAGTTGGTTAAGTGTATGACTTCAGCTCAGGTCATGATCTCATGTCTCATGGGCTCGGGTCCCACGTCAGGCTCTGTGCTGACAGCTCGGAGCCTGGAGTCTACTTCAGATTGTGTGTCTCCCTCCCTCTCTGTCCCTCCTCTGCTCACACTCTGTCTCTCTCTCTCAAAAATAAACATTAAAAAAAAATAAAATGGTAAGCATAGCCATCTTATTGGCTGCAGTGTAGACACAAGTGTTAAGCACATGTAATCACATTTAGCCTCCCAAGTTTTCAGTGTAGGCTTTTGTGCATGGGATGACATGCCTTCTCATCAAAGTAGCCTTGGATCTGAGATAAGATTCAATTATTTTATTTAAGTCAGAGCTATGGAAAGCTTCAAAGAGGCCATGTGCTTGAATTCTCTCCACTGGATGACTCTTAAAATTTTTGCTCTTTTACTACCAGCCACCTTCGTTTCTGTTGGAAAGAAATGCCTGACTCTGGTCCTCTCAAAGCTATTATCTTCACTTAATCTAACCCTGCTGTTCTCTCCTCTGGGACATCAGACCACCTTCTGTAGTTAATTTCCCTGCCTCCTTCTTCTCCCTTCAACTTGTAATAGGCTTTCGTACACTAATCACAGAAATATATCAACACCAAACAAACCCTAACTTGGCCCTTGACCCACCCTTCCTTGATGGTAGGCAAAACTTTTAGTAAAGGTATTTAGTATATCTGTTGCCTGCACATCCTCCACTCACTATTTCTAGATGCACTGTGTTCTGACTCTTACTACCCTCTTTAGTAATAAAAAATAATTATTTGCAAGAAGAAAAAATATTATTTATAACCATAAATACTTTCTGTAGAAGATGAAAACTATTACACAACTGGTCTTTTCTTCTGAAAAATCATGGCGGGTTTATTTATATCCCTTTGGAGGCCAGAAATTGATTGATCTGCACGCTTTGGAGACCCAGAGGTAATTCTGGAGGAAAGGCACAGCGTAGGAACAGTTGAGGGGCCCAGTGAAAAGACTGAAGATTACATTCTGTCTTTACAATGTGATTCCTTCACTGTGATCACCCGTTGTCCATCAAATCTAACCAAGTGAATGAAATGCCTGTCATCAGTTGGTATCTGTACTTGTGGAAACCAGAACAGGCTGCTTTCACATCCAGGTTAATGTTGGCAAAACAAAGATTAAAGGTCCCCTGGGGCACCGGGTGGCTCAGTCGGTTAAATGTCCGACTTCGGCTCAGGTCATGACCTCGCAGTTCGTGAGTTTGAAACCCACGTTGGGCTCTGGACTGACAGGAGCCTGGAGCCTGGACCCTGCTTCTGTGTCTGTGTCTCCCTTTCTCCCTCTGCCCCTCCCCTGCTTGTGCTCTGTCTCTCTTTCTCTCTCTCTCTCAAAAATAAATAAACATTAAAAAAACAAGTGTCCCCTTATTACGTATGTCTCATCCCTTACTATGGGTATTATTTAATACAAAATCATATTTATTCAGTGTTTATTATACCAAATATTCATTTTTTCTCACTTTCTCTTCACAATAATCCTGTGAATTACTGCATATTATTGTTCCTATTCTATAGATGTGGACATTGGAACAGAGAATTTAAGTGACTTGCCAAGGTTTACAGAATTAGTAGGTGGTGGGGCAGGAATTCATACTGCCTTGTACTTAGTAGGTGCTCAGTTTATATTTGTTGCATTTACATTGCTTGAGACTCATTGTACAATTTAGCGAATTGGCTTAGGAGTATATTCATCAACTTTTTTTCCAGGAATAGGATATTTTCTTAAATACTGACGAACGAGCAAGGACTCATGCTGAGCTAATGCTTCTCATAGAAGAACCTAGAAATCCATTATTGTATAGCGGTGCTATCAGCACTAGTAAAAACTTTATTTGATTTCTGTTTTTCTCATTTATGCTACAAATGAAGAGGATAGCCTTAGGAAAGTGATTCGCCTGTCATTTGATCTTTATGAAGAAATTACACATAATTAACTTATTTCATTTTTAGTAAGTCGCTAATTAGGTGACTCGTTGAGATTCCAAAGGATTAATCTTTTGGCTTCCAGCATGGTAGTAAAAAAGAATCCAGTATCATAGAGAAAACAAAATCATCAGGAGTTCTTGAGCCCCCAAAGAAAATAAGTGATTGAAAGAAAGAATGGCGAGGAGAGGCTTTAATCTGAGCATTTAAAGTGAAACAGAGATTTAAGAAATCTTGTGATCAAAGCAGTCACATTAAAATAGAAATAAATTATTTATTTAGCCGAGAGTAACATTTTCCTTTGTAATACTTGTGGGGTTTTTTTCCTAGAAATTAAGCCCATCATCTCAATTGTGTCATAATATTTTAGATTTCACAGCATGAATTACTCGACTCCTATATTATTAAATTAAGCCTTATTGTTCCCAACATGGAGCTTAACATTTAGTATCTAAAGGTCAGTGCTCTACAAACGTGAGATAGAAAAATAAAGTCGAGCAGCTGTATCCCATTATGCGAGTCAGAAAGGAAGGAAGGAACAAACAGCAGCGGGGATGAGTGCGCCGTGCTGAGCAATTAAATATCTCGCGGGCAAATCATAGGCTCCCATTATCTTCCTCACCATTGCAGCTTGCGTTGAGAATCAGGGAGAGCACAGAAGTGTCAAGAATTAGAACTAAGTTCAGATTTTTTTTTTTTCAAATGACCTTTGTGGAGGGAAAAGAACTTAATTTCAGGAGTCAGATATGCGAGATCTCGAACGCCGGTTGTGATGACTTTCTTGGATATTGTGTGTAGTAAAATCAGAGAGTTTCTAAGGAATGTCAGGCCCCCACTGGACTGTGGTCACGTTTCCAAATCTTAGTTTTGCTGCTGAATTTCCTCTGTATTCGTTGCTCACGTGTTGCTCGCATTCTGCCTAGCACACGATGCACCTAAGGAAAGTTTACTTAGGCACAGCTATATGAAAATGAAGTTAAACAGAAGAGAATAGTCACATTCGTCATTAGGCCTTTTGGGTCCTTAGGGTTTAGTTTAGGTCACTGAAATCTCTCACCCCTTCATTAGGGTAGTGAAAATAGTCCAGAGAAAAATTTTGTTATCACTTGTTGATGAAAATTGTCCGTTAATTCCTTCCTGCAGAATTTACCCACAGAGAGGGAACTATAGATAGTTCCAGTAAACTATCTATAAATCGGTAACAAAATAAGGCTTGCACAGAGGAAGCGTCTTTCTGAAATCATGGAAGTTATTAGTGGCAGAGCTAGGGTAAGAATTCAGGACACCGAATGTCCAGTCATCCCTTCTTTCGCTTTTCAGGTGTGAGTCTCTGCTCCCACAACACAAGGACCCCGTGTTAGCTGTCTTCTGATTAAGTGCAGAGTGAGACTGTGTCCCTGTTGTTGATAGCCACCCACAATTCTCCACAACTCTGTGGGAAAGGGCACAGAATTCTCTGGAACAAATCGCAGAATTTCCTTCTTAATTCAACAATGAGTTTAAAAGAATTTTGTGATTAGTTCCAGGCCAGGAGTTATGATCAGACAAACTGGTTCTTTTTCTCCTTTAATTTTATGTTTTCCTAAGCACTGTGTGTGTGTGTACCCCAGGGAATAGGCAAGAGCATCAATTGGAGAAATGGAGATAAAATATTTAAACTTTAATTTATATACAATTTCTATTTTTGTGTTTATGTATCTGTACTATTTTATAATATTTAAAAATAAAAATATATCGATAGTACTGCTTTTTGTTTTAAGTTAGGGGGTACAACATAAAAACTTTTAGAGACCGCCTTCAGAAAACAAGTCCTAGTGGTAAAAAGGAGTAACTATAAGGTCCATTTATATATCGTTATCACCACATATCACACAGTCTCCATTGGAATCCCTCAATGTTTCTGTCATCAACTCTTCTCTCAGGTAAAACAAACCATATTTTAACCTTCCCTCTTCTCTAGAATGAACTTGGTTATTGTGTTTTCAGATTTATATGGAATATTTCAAAGGGCAGCAGGTGGCTTCAGTTATGACCCATTTGAACATTGGAATTAAAAAAAAAAAAAAACTCAGTAAGATTCCCTCAATAACTGATTGCCCCCTGATCTTATCAGATAACATTTGAGGGAGTTGGTCACTGCTTCTGTGGTTCTGGTTTGGTTTTTGGTTTGTGATTCTACGCTTAGTCCAGAAATGAAGACTAGGCTACAAAGTCTAAATATTGCCATCTTCTACCTTCAGGTGAATCCGTGCCCTGTAATCTCATCCATCACTCTTGCGGGATCTGTGTTAGGTATAGTACTGGAGTAGATGCCCTCCCTTTTCATGATTTTCAAGTCCGTTCCTGATGTACAAGATGCTTACCGGCGAGGAGTATTGTGGGCCCGTCTCTAAAACAAGATATTGAACTAACAGGCTAGTTTGGAATTTCTCTACATGTTGCAGGGGACAGTCTTACAATGGACTCCAGTCCCCCTCCATTGGGATTTCTGTCTAGAGGGAATTCTCAACCTGAAATTTTCGGTTCTATTTCTGAAATATTTCTAAATATTCATTTTCCTGGCTGTAGAAAATAAAGAGAATCACATACGATTAGGACGATTGCCTTAGTTACCATTCCAGAGCAAATGGAAATCCACTCTGATTTTTTTCCTAAACCAGATATAGAACATAAGAAGAGAGAGTGCTCTTAATTCTATTGTTAATTCCTGCTGGATTGTTAATAAGTCAAAGAGAGGTGGTTCCTTCACACAGCTAGCTGTTAGAACCGAGGTAGTGTATTATTAAAACCTATTAGATCAGTGTACTCCTTTTCAAATTTTTAATAGTAGGTTTTTTAAATCAAATTTAAACTGAAAATGTTATAAAGAATAACAAACATCCCAATAGAGAGCTGTTTTGTACTAACCGGCATCTTAAATCAGCCTTTCAGGCAACGGAAAGAAAAGAACTCCATAATTTCTTTTTCATTAAATAAGGACCAAATACTCTGTGATCATTAGTGTTTGCTACTGTGTGTGTGTGTGTGTGTGTGTGTGTACATGTGTGTGTGAGCACCCACACATACAGATACATGGAAACCGTGGAAGCACTCACAATGGACTGCGGATAGGGCTCCCTGAAGACAAAAGTGGGAGGGAAAAAGGAAAGGATTGGAGGGCCAGGCTCATGGAGTCTAAGGGCTTTTCATGTCTCTCTGTTGTTTGCATTCTTTTTCATGAACCACTTACTTAAAAAGTAATAAATTAGGTATTTACCCAACAGACACAAAAATACAGATTCGAAGGGGCACGTGCACCCCAAAGTTTATAGCAGCACTATCAGCAATAGCCAGGGTATGGAAAGAGCCCAGACGTCCATCAATGGATGACTGGATGAAGAAGATGTGGTGTATATTACAATGGAATATTACCGAGCCATCAAATGAAATCTTTCCATTTTATACAATGCGGATGGAGCTAGTGTGCGTTATGTTAAGCGAAATATGTCAGTCAGAGCTAGACCAATACCATAAGATTTCATCCATAGGTGGAACTTAATAAACCAAACCGGGGGCACGTGGGTGGCTTAGTCAGTTGGGCGGTGGACTTCGGCTCAGGTCATGATCTCACAACTCGTGAGTTCGAGCCCCACATGGGGCTCTGTGCTGACAGCTCAGAGCCTGGACCCTGCTTCAGATTCTGTGACTCCATCTCTCTTTTCTCCTCCCCACCTTGTGCTCTGTCTCTCTCTCAAAAATAAATAAACATTAAAAAAAATTTAAAAACCATATGGGAAGAGAGAAAAAGAAGGAGAGGGAAACAAACCATAAAAACTCTTCAAGTTAGAGAACAAACTGAGAGTTGATGGAGGAAGGTGTGTGTGGGGGATGGGCTGGATGAGTGATGGGTATTAAGGGGAGCAGTTGTGGTGAGCACCCCGTGTTGTAACTGACGAATCACTCACTGAATTCTGCTCCTGAAACCAATATTACCCTTTGTGTTAACAGACTAGAATTTAAATAAAAGTTTGAAAAGAAAAAAAAAAAGTCATCTTTATAAAATAAGGTATTTTTAAGTGGCAATGTATTTTAAATGTTCTTCCCCTCCAAGAAATACAAAGTGCTTCGTATCCTTAATGCTATTATTATTGAAGTGTCCAACTTGACAAATTACGAATTTGTATGTAAAACTGATAACCATTCGCCCCTAGGAATAAAATATTCCGTATACCCAGAGAGCTAGCTGAATTTTATCAAAGCAAGATAAAACGTTCCTTCAAAATATAATAATTATCATTTAATAGGCTTATTTGCAAGCTTTAAATATTTTAAGAAGTCAAATAGTAGGTCCAATGAATGTGATTTGATTTGCAAATGTTACCGATGTCTTGTATTTTTTAGCTTATTTTAAAAAATTCCAATGCCGGACAGTGAATGTCGGGAAAGGCTTTTTATGCACAGAATCCAGAGACTTTTAGTATGTCTGTTTCTTCAGGGTGGCTTTCCGGATACACTGGTAGTGACCTTGTTTTGTCTTTATGTGGACCTCGCCGTGTCAGAGCTGTCATGCAGTCGGGTAGGTCAACTCCGGGCTAAAGAGGATTTGCCTTGGTGAATTTTTTGCACTTTAGAGGTTTTCAAACATTTGGGCCCTGAAGCAGGACTTGATGTAAAGCCCTCAGAGGTAAGAACATTCTTTTTTTAAATTTTTTTTAAACACTTAAAAAATTTTTTTCAACGTTTATTTATTTTTGAGAGACATAGAGATGGAAGGGCAGGGAGAGAGAGGGAGACACAGAATCGGACACAGGCTCCAGTCTCTGAGACATCAGCACAGAGCCCGGTGCGGAGCTCGAACTCACAGACCACAAGATCATGACCTGAGCCGAAGTCGGCCGCTTAACCGACTGAGCCACCCAGGCGCCCTGGTAAGAACATTCTTAATGTTCCTTTCTTACCAAGTAAATTCCCATGAGACTGACGTGTAAAGCCAAAAACCCAGTCCATTAATTCATACTCATCGATAACAGGATTATACTCTGTCAAAGACAATCCCTTTCCTTGCGTCGATCTACCCGGAAGCCAAGTTAGACCCAGTAAATGTTATGAAAAATGTTGGGGAATAATTTTCACCCATGCCATGGTAAAGTCTGAAAGGTATTTCTATTTTTATGTATCCTCAAAATAAATCTGCCCATTTTAAGAATATCTTAGAGGGGCGCCTGAGTGGCTCAGTTGGTTAAGTGTCCAACTTGGACTCAGGTCATGATCTCGCAGTTTGTGAGTTCGAGCCCCGAACCTGGCTCTGTGCTGACAGCTCAGAGCCTGGAGCCTGCTTTGGATTCCCTCTCTCTCTCTCTCTCTCTCCCTCTCCCTCTCTCTCTCTCTCTCTCTCTCTCTCCATTCTGCTTGTGTTCTCTCTCTCTAAAATAAATAAGCATTAAAAAAATTATTAAAACAATGTTTTAGAGAGATCCAGTAAACGGGCCAGAGAGGTTACAGTCAGTGGCAGAGCCCAAATTTGAACTTAGGGCCGCGTATTTTCAAATTGCTCTTTTCTCCAGCTAAGATGTCCCTGCACTAAGTGAGCATCTGAGGTGCTGGGTGTTCCAGGCCCGGCGTGCCTCGCCACCAACAGCACTGGAGCACTTTCTGCTGAGATTTCCCTCTGATGCTTCTCTTTCTGTTTTCCCTTTTGCTGATATATATCTTCCCCGCCGGTATTTATGTCACAGATAGGGCTGCTCTCCAGGGAACTGTTACCCGGAAGTGCAGAAAGCGATTCTGTGCCCATTACGTTCCAGTCCCACGCCTTACCTGCTGCGGGGCAGCTCCCCTTACTCCTAAGTTTAGGGGTACCTGCTCACTGGTGCCCCCGTGGACAGCAAGCCTGTTTTCTCCCAGGTGCACTTAAAAGGAGCAGTGTTTTAGGACATATACTCTTTAGGTACAGTGTCACACTTCTAAATCACACACGTGCGTGCGCACACACGCGCACCCCATACAACCCCATCATGTAGGTTACCGTGTAGATGATTTCTCAGCGTAAGTTTTAGTTTTCTTCTGTAGGAACACTCTTTAACCACATCAGCCCCCTGGCTTGGCCGTCACCCAGGCTGTGAGACCACCATGCTCACTAAGCAGTCCAGCCTGACGAGCGAGCATGGTGCACTCTTCGCCCCATGGTACTTCCGCCCTTGCAGAGGCTGAAGCTTCTTGTCACCTTCTAGCCATTAGAGGTTCCCCTTAAGGCCAGCTTTAAGAGTTCTTTCAATGTAACAAAACATGGCAATTGCTCCTTTCCTTTCAAACACTTAAGTCTAGACAAGATGTAAACTATCATTTCACACTCATTTTCCAAAACTCCCTCCATATTTAGATGGTCCAGCTACAATAAAATATATCACTCTCTTTTCCTGCTATTTTGTAAGGCCCGTTTTTCCTATCTGGAACGGCCTCTTACTAATTCCCTGAGGTTCCATTTAAATGCCACAAGACCTTTCTTAAATGCCACTTCCACAAGATCTTTCTCCACCTCCCACCTCCCCACCCCGAGCCTCCACAGTTAGATGCTTATCACTCTGTTTGCTTAAATTCCTGTTAACGTATGTGTGACACCACGCTAGGCAAACTGTAGACGTGCATGTCTTTTCCAGCCTAGGGTGCATATCGCTTTTCTCTCTGTCCACGGAATGAATGAAAGGATTAAACATGGAATTGTCTGAGAAGTTGGATGCGTTTCTCACGAATGTTTTCCGTAGCTGCACGTATTGAAGCTGATACGGCACAGTTAGTGTTCAGGAGTATGAGGTTTTCAGAATCAGAAACTACTTGATACGAGCTGCTGTTGATAGAGTGTGTGTCACACTGGAACGCGACTCTGTTTAAGGCTAGTTTCAGAGCCTTCGTCGGCGTTATCTGGTGAATGTCTTCTTTTAAATAAGCAGCCCTGACCCCAAACCTAGGCAGATCCTGAACCAGCTTCTCTCTCTGTCTGTCTCTCTGTCTGTCTGTCTGTCTCTCTCTCTCTCTCTCTCTCTCTCTCTCTCTCATACACACTGCCAGATCACAGTTAACGATAAGAAATGTTCATTCACCCCAAAAGTTGGGTTACATAAAGTTGGATTACGTGCATTAACAGCAGAGTGTAAATTATGATAATTAAACATGCACTGTTTGGCTCATTAGGCTTTTATTTTATGTAATGTCAAGACCGGTCTCCGAGCGACGTTTGAACAAGGAGAAATACCCACCAGTAAATGAGTCGGGGCTGTGGAAACATTTGTTCACGATCTCTCATTTCCCTTTAGTGATGATAACGTTATATCCATTTTTATCCTGTTTTCAAGGTAATTTCACATACATTACCTGATTTTGCAACCAGCACCCAGTTTAATGTCACAAATGTTTGTAAGTTTACATCGTATTTTGTTTTTAAAGACAATTCTAGCCTGAGATGTGGTTACAGATGAAACATAGATTCACCTCAGCTCACCAATTCAGCGAAAGCCAGAGCAATTTCAATTGTGCTCATCCAAGGACAAAATTAGGTCTCAGGATTTAACCGAGGTGGGATAATATAATATAAATGACTTGTTTACCTGAGAGCAATAGGAACCAAAAGAGACAATCTAAAATAAAAGCTACTGCAGACCAGTGATGAAATGCGACGTTAAAAACCACTGATGAACGTTGACCTCTTGAAATGAAATCATAATAAAGAAAGAAAAGGAATAACACAGGAACACTAAGCGTGCCCCCCAAGTCGAGAGACATTTCATGATGCAGAGCCCCTCCCCTGAACGCTCTCCTTTTTAGTTTAGGTCTCCCTTTCCCCACTGACCATGACATTTCCTGTGTTGATAATGTACACGTCCGTCTCCCATTCTAATCGGTTGGAACCTTACTCATCTTTGATTTGCCCATTCATTAGCCACGCCAAACCTCACGTGGCGAATAGGCGATCGAGACATGTACGTCGAATTGCATTGAACTTTTAAGCAAGGATAAATTCTGCCAGCTATGAGCCCACGTGTTTTCTAAACCTTAAGCAGTTCAACTAAGAACAAAAAAAAGGTAACACAGAGCACTTTCTTCCCTGCATAAGCAACGATAAAATACAGCTTTGTGTGGTTTTTCCGATGTGAAATATAGTCATCTTAGCCATAATCTTAGTCTGGTGGTAAATATATTATTCATGACATGTAATTATAATGAGTAGCTTGCCTTTTAAAGAAGATGTAGTGATGTTAGCAGCGAGAATGAAATCTCGTTTTTTTTCCCCGTAAAGCTCTGTGTTTTCCCCAGGCGATAAGATACGGCTTTGCAAGTAGAATCTGTGGATAAAGAGACAAATTGCATACTATCTCAGAGCCTCATTTTAATATTTAATTTTACTTTAGGCGCATCCTGGTATACTCGAAAAAGCCTTTATTTACTTTTATTTCCTAGCATTAATTTTGTTGCTCTGAAATACACCAAGTACTTTACTAAGTGTTAAATTAGTTCTAATACTGTGAATGTAAGGTTTTACTTTTATGAATGAGTTTGTATTTCCAAAGTCACTCAGTGCTGGAATGATGCCAGTGATTTGGAACCCTTTCATCCCTTTTTTGACAAAAGAGCGGATGGCAGGGCTGCTCCTTCCCGTGCTCCAGCTTGATTCTGTTCGGTGCCCTCCCGGAGACCGCATGTCTCTGTAGCCCTGAGAGCCCATAAGTGGGGACATCGAAACCACAGACCGCGGTGGCCAGCCCCGTGCTGCTCTCATAGGGAGATTCAGTGATCAAGACCTGTCATGTGGAGATGAGCGGAAAAGTGCGGATAATTCCGTGTCACCTGTTGCTGGCCGGGCATAGTATCAGGTGTGTCCACGCTGTCTTCTTTACCCAGCAGATCAACACTGTTCCCCCCTTACAGAGGGTTCGCTGTTCCCCCCTTACAGAGGGTTCGCTGAGGCGATGGGAGGCTGGGTCACTTTGCCAGGTTTGCTGTCACAGCTAGAAAGTGTCAGAGATGAGATCGAGTCCCAGGATTTTCCGGTTCTGAAGTCCACGCCTTTTCCACTCAAGTAGCACCGAATCCACAGAATCTGCCATCACCAGGGATGCCGTCTAGAATCTTGAAGCAGTCCCGCAGCCTCCGCACATTTTCTCCAGCTTGCTGACCATCACCTGCGCCTCTGCCTGCGCAGCGCTGTCATTTTAGATCGGGACGCCCCGTGCCGTGAAGGTGCGGGTGAGATGCAGTGAGTAATAACATTGAAAAACATTTAAGTCAGCCCTTTGCATCTTAGGTCGGCCGAAAGCTGAGAGGATAAGCTGAGCTAGCGGAGAATGCAGTGATAACTTTTAGAATAAAAAATAAATATTTAGAAAACTCAAAAGACAGATCTTAGTTGCCTAACACTTTTGCTCTAGGCTAGTGTTTTTCCTGCCTTACCAGAATCCTGTGTGGCATAGGATTATTAAGGGAGCTGAATGATTTGAAAGGTGTATATCAAACGTGCCGTTAACAGTTCTTTACACGTAAAGGATGAAACCCCGTGAAGAATCTCTTGGAGGCACCTGAGCATGCCGCAGGTGACGGAGCCTTTCATGAATGTGCTTGTATTAATGTGTCCAACAGTAGCTTTTTATTGTTGTATTTCTTTAACATTTTAACAAGACGCGTCACTCTGCTCTATTATTTCTGAAAACTAAGGAAAAACAGCTCTCTCTAAGTCTACATATAGGATGTGGATATTTCACATAACATCCGATTCTCCTGCTCAAGTCTCAGTAAGGATTATATGGTTGGAGAAATGTAACTACCTATCTTCTGTGCCTATATGCCGTGTAGCTTCCTGTTTTGTGGCTGTAATTAAACGTGCTCATTATCTAAACACACACCCAGGTCACTATTATATTAAGTAGACAGGAAAAGTATACATCTTTTTCCAGTTTTGTATGTTTATTATACACATTACTTGACATATAAATATAAAATCGAAGGAGGCGGTGTGAGCAAATATTTATAAAACATCCTGAAATTTCCCAGCGACATGTATAAATACATGTTTACGTTTAAGTCTAAAATTGATAACAGTGAAAACAGGCATATTTTGAGTGGGTGGTATATTAATTCCATACAGTTATGTCACTTTTTATTTCCATTCATTGACAGCAAAAAAAAAAAATTTGCCTAAATCTATTTGAATAAGATAGTTTTATAACTTTATGTACAAGCTTACGGAAATTTCCTTTGTAGTTAATTGCCTGAAAATGGAATTCTTCAGTTACACATAGCTGATTATGAAGTGAATGTCCCTGCATCGACATTTTGCTTCCTTGTTTGGATCAAATATATGGAAACTTCTTCCTTTCCATTTTTTTTTTTTTTTTTTTTTTTAGAACCTGTGAAGAGAATGTTATATATTCAGTTTATGCAACGCTGGCAGTTTTCACTCAACTCCAAGACTTGACTTTGCTTGGTTAAAATGCCCAGCTAACATATGTTTGCTAAAGATAAGGTGCCTATTGAGAAAATGATGTTCAAAAAAGTTGGTCACTGGTAGTTCCTTCTGCCTCATTAAAGACAATATACGCTTTCTCCCTTTTCTCTTCTCTTACTTCAGCAAAGGTAGCGTAGATGAACTGTGTTCACATTGTCCATCTTATTTTGGAATTCCATTTAAATTTGGCACCAAACTTCCACATCTGGATTTCCGGACAGGTGCAGGAGTATCACATAGTAATTCTATCAGGGGAAACTAAAGTTAGAGCTAGTAAAAGGAGGGGCTTTAAGAACCGTAATTTTCTCCAAAGTTTTATCCATTCCAATATACGCGGCTTCAGGCTTACTCATTAATAACCCATAAAAGTTAGTGGGTTAATTTTCTGCCCACTAATTTCAAAATTCTGGAAGGAAATGTTTTCATGATCATCACAGACACCATATTCTAGAGACAAGGACTGGACATGACTTGTAAATCAAATTCCAAATTTAGTTTGGCCTCTGTCCCATTATTGAGAATTCCCAAGCTTTGAAGTTTATTTCTCCCCTACCGTTGACTTTGCCCACTCTAGTCCCCACCCCCGCCAGCCCCAGTCATGTCCCTCAGTCCTTCAGATAAATTAGATTAAATGAAAGAGGATCTGACAACCTATACAAAAATGAGCCGTATAAATATAGGGCATAAAGAATTAAGGGATATTAAGTCATAAAATGTATTTCATCATGTTAATCCTATTTCAGAAACCTCAGGGACTACCACAGCTTGCTAAATAGATGTCAGAATTCCTAGTCTGACCTATTGGAAGCCCTGCTGAGTCTTTTCTAGATGTATCTTTTAAACCTCTCATTTGCCTCTTGAAGCCATGTTGATTTTATCAAGTTTTCTCAAACGTGTTATTCTGTTTATTTTATAAAAATTTTAAAAAATATTTGTTTATTAAGGAGAGAGAGACAGAGTGTGAGTGTGGGAGGGGCAGAGAGAGAAGGAGACACACAATCTGAAGCAGGTTTCAGGCTCTGAGCTGGCAGCATAGAGCCCAACATGGGGCTTGAACCCACTAACTGTGAGATCATGACTGAACCAAAGGCAGACGCTTAACCGACTGAGCCACCCAGGTGCCCTTCAAACGTGTTATTCTTATTCCTACTTTATTTAGTTGTATTCACTACTATCCTACTCTAAATCATTCATTCATTTACTCATTTATCCATTTTT